>CAJUYH010003251.1:0-33831 GCA_910591685.1 Galerucella tenella | reverse complement strand
TCATTCCTAAAACGATTTTGAATATGATAATCTCATATATGTTACATAGCAAAAATTTTACATGTTTTATCTATTTGTGTTTAAGCCAAAGTTCCCCATACTGCTCCAGCATTTACTACAGATTTTTTTCTATTTGGATTTTCTGTGTCGTATTCATATTCTCTCGAACACAATGAACATTTAAAGACTACTCTACTAGTCAATCCATTGACCCTACTGCGTTGTTAAATACTGAGCAACTAATGTGACATTATTCTAAAAAAAATCATTATTCTATTATTTTCAAAATTAACTGTTTTCAAAATCAATTTCAAGAGGTTTATTTGAGAATAGCTACTTGGAAATAAGAAAACATTGTGTGAAAGAACTTACTGTTCATATTCATCTGATGATATTATCCCAGTTTCTTCACCATTTTTTGTTGTGGTAAAGACACTTCCAAATTATCAGCATCCATATCTGTTGTTAGGTATAAAACTTCAAAATATAGAGAACCGACGAAAATGATTCATATACTATTTTAATTTCAAAATTAACCTATAAGTACAGAAACAATTAAAGAAGAAAAGAAAATAACTAGGGAAAATGAACATACTAGCTGGTAAATAAATAAAATCATACTTTACTTATTGAGATTGGAAATAAATAAAAATACCTGCTGACAGAAATTGTATTTGAAACCAAAACATCGAAACTTTGTGTATGTAAAAATCTCTAATCGAAACAGCTGATCCGGAGATGCGTTTGCTTGAATCGTCAAGAAATGTATTAAATTGAAGCCGATTTAATACCACTAGCGACATCTATCGTAAATATTTTGAACTTGAAATTAACTAGATTTTTGTTTATGTTTTGAGGTTTGTATTCCTGTGAGGAGGCCCCTCTTAAGACTACAACATATCAAAAAATATCGAAAATCGTACGAGAACCAGGATTACCTATAAAATGGTGCAGGGTCCTTTAATGTTATAATGGTCAATTCTGTTAGTTATAAACTATACTGAATTTCTTGATTTATTGAAATGAAATGATGAAACATGATTTCATTGTACTTCTTTCTTATGCTTCTTCAATTTACAAAGCTGCTATGTGCATGTAAAATGTGTTTACCAATTGATAATAAAATGATTTCTATACAAAATATTCGATATTCAAATAGAATAATGCCTCGAAAAATTAAATCTGTCAATAATTGCTTATTTGTATGTTGGAAATGGAAAATAATTTGGTGATAACGTTATTTTTGCCTCCCTGAAAATTATCCAAAGTGCACATAGTGGTTTTTGGAAGCGCAACAACGATATGTAGTCTTCATTCGATCATTTCATTTACTCAATCTTGCGCATTAACTCAATCGGAAAACATTTGAGGATAATGTGATTACGTGATATCGACATAAAATGAGCATTAGATTTGCAGTTATTTTGATTCAGAACTTTTCTGAACATATACAACGAACGAAGCGTTAATTCCCATGATATGTAGAGTACGAAAATTATTAGAAATCAATTTGTGCTGTGTATATTTATATATATTTTTATACGTCATAATATAATATGATATTCTACATTCAACTTAAATATTTTTGCAGTTACCTCCACTGTTTCTGAGCCAATGCCAGGCTGGTCGGACAATTTATATGGACCACTTGGTATATTACTGGCTTTCCATTGTGGCATCCTTAGAGTTATAAATGCTAATGGAAACTTGAGAAATCACACCATTCCAGGAGATATGTGTATAAATGCCATTTTGTGTTTCGCTTGGGATTTGTTTAACAAATGGTAAAGTATACAAATATTATCAATTATATAAGTGATCAAGGCGTGTTTTTTTTTAAAAACCAACTACGGACTTCTCAATATTCGTATTTTTTTGATACACTAGTGCGAATCACGTTAGTTATGCTGAAATGTCATTAACACATTCCTCATACGAATCATGATAATATTCACGTCTTATAATCTCACAGCTGTTGAACGATACGTTTGGCCGTTAGGTTGTTGGTGATAAGTTGGTTCACTTAACGAATAGCAAATGACTAACGGTGATGTGCATGAGCTAGTCGTGTCGACTTGTTGCAATGTCGATAATCTGAACCCTGGAATACATTTTTCAGTGATATTCTTTTGAAAAACCATCAACTTTATTTGTACTCAAAAGCGGGTTTCCTAAAATGAATGCTTTCGAACTATCAAGAATGGATGTGAGTGGAAACTAAGAACAAGAAATCATGTAAGACAGATGAAATGATGATAATTCGGGAGCTCATGGAAGGCGATTTCGATAGGAGAACGTATTTTTGTGAACAAATGATGGCAATGTTGGATAACAATGTGATCCAATTAGAAGATGTTTTGTTTTCGGATGAGACATTTCACGGTCATGGCTTGATGGAAATCCTCCCTGGATAAGAGAAGCACATACGCAATATCCTGGAAAAATTAATGTTTGGGCAGAAATTGCTGGGAGTCATATCGAAGGTCCCTTTTTCATTGATGGCAAATTGATTGGGGATGTGCATTTAGAACTGCTTCAAAATAATGTCGTGCCAACTTCATCAAATTTATATCCCGATGCATCAGACTCACAAATTCCTGCCAATGTAGTTTTAGCAGAATGGAGCGCCGCCCCAATACAAAATCAAAGTCTGGCAGTACCTGAACCAAATATTCCTAAATCGGTACATAGGGAGGCGAGGATCGATAGAAAAGACAGCACGATATCCTGATCTGATGCTATTAGACTACTTTTGTGCGGATATATCAAAAGTATTACATAAAAAACCAAACCACTCAACTTATATAACTTAAAAAGACGAACCACGCAACTAAGTTGGTATTCGGCAACTGTCACATGACACCCTACATAATTCCATATTTTGGAGAAAAATGCGCATTCAAAATACACTTTCATTTATTCTTTATCGAATCCATTCCATTTGGCTGTTATAAACTGTATATTTATTCTGGAACTCTTATGGCGAGTTTATCATTCTGTTCATTTCCAGAAATATTGTTATATCCCAGATCCCACACTAATCTTATTCAAATGTGGTCTACCACTCCATTTAGGGCCGCCTTTCTGTCAGTTAATGTGTATTAGTCTTGTGTTTGCTACTTCTGGCCTATTGTGGAGTGGAAAAGCACAAATCTCCGTCTGAAATGGATAGGTATTTTTTCCTTGTGAGAAGGAATAACTCCACACCCCTGCACCTATCCCTACCCCAATGCTCGACCTGTCTGTATACCAAGTCTTACCTGGGGGAAACGTCAGTCTTTCCTCACTCACGATGTTCTCAATAGGTATGTATCCTGATTTGATTGTTTTGTTACTCAAGCTGTTTTGCAGCCTGAATAACCAATTTTTGTTTTTCCTATTCTCATGAGGTGGGGTGAGCAACAGCCAAACAAGTGCTACCGTTAGCGCTTCTCATGCACCCTGCACCTTGCCTAGTAACCAAATGGTAATAGATTAGATAATTTTATTGTCAAATCATGGAAATCTATATTTTTATTTTCAGGAATATTTCCAAGGAAGAATATCTACCTTCAGTAATGAATTTTTCTGCTAAAGACACCAAATTATACATACCCAGCAAACAGTATGTGAACTGTAGCAATTTAGATTATGTACCGATTAAAAAAGCGATGTGGTACCAAGTGTTATGTTTATGCGAAAACAGATATAAGTACATTGTGTTAAAGTTTTTACTGCATTCTATTTCAGCATACCTAATCGATACAGTATTAAGAATGTCATCAAGAAAAGCAAGGTAAGTCGATTTTTTGCAGTAAAATAACTCATGCATCATTATACTACCAACGAAATAGGGCTATTATCAATTTTGGTAGTGTGGAGAATATCTCCGAAGTCCAATTTAATTATTACATGGGTAATTTAAATAAGTGAATATTATTCGTTTCAACTTCTTTTTGATCACACAAATTTAAAAATAATTCCCATTTATTCCCAGAGAAAAATGAGAATTTTTCCAAACATACAATTCGTATTAGGCAGGTCGATTTCCCCAATTGATTTAGTGGACTGTATTGAATTTAACGCCACTCAAAGAGTTCATTTTATACAAGACAAAATTGGTGCTTTCAACATGAACTAAAATTTAATAACAATTATGTTGTTGTCGTCGGGGTCACAGATAACCCAATTTTATCAAATATTCACAAGGAGCGTTTTGCAGCCCAAATAGTTAATGATCAAACATTAAAACCAATTGTCTGGTGGAGATATGTAGACGATGTTTTCGCAATGTGGCCTTTATGACTAAATAACTTTGGATGGTTTTTTAACAAATATAAATAAAAGGGAAAAATCAATGAACGTAACTAAATTAACATGGGAAACAAAAATTATTCGCCATTTTTAGATGTTCTTATTAATAAAGGGTATGAAGCAAGTATTGTAAGTCAAAAGACACTAATAAGTATTTGAATTTTGATTGAAATCATTAAATAAGCGTGAAAAAAGGAATAGTTAAATCTTTATACGATAGAGCCAAACTTATTTGTTTTAATGATAATGAGTTTTCAAAGGAGAAAACTCTACTACAAACAGTTCTAAATAACAATAGTTACTGAACTGAATTCATAAACAAAGGAATAAGGAATATAGATAATGGCACATTGTCAATACCTAATTATGATAGCAATAATATTGATAATTCAGCTAACATAATGTTCAAAAACTTAACAACACACTATGTTAAGGGTTCATCTGAGATAATTGAGAAACTTGGTAATCAATTCAATAGTCGAACTAGCTTTAAGTCTAACGATACGTTGAGATCAGTACCAACAAAAACCAACCAAAAAATGGAACACTCTTAAAAAAATTTATGATTTGATTGTGGATAAGCTGGGGGCAGACGATTAACCAGTTATAATAGACAATGGGAGCAAAATAATCAACATCATCCAATTGAATAGCTGAAGTGTGAGCCACTACATTTACATGTATAAAGAGGGCAGATAATGGAAATTGATCAAGAACAGCGGAGAAATACAAGTCATATAGGGTCGCTATAAAATCGACTCTGGTTAAGGTCAATGAGCTTACTGAACCAATTAAAACAGCCAATTTGACACCCGATTTCCTGATGAAGTCCGAGCAGGCGTTAGCAAATTACAGATGCGTGAGGAGGGCTAGCAAAAGGGGCAGAAGTGGGCCACCGGAGGGGCCAGTAAAGGCTGAACCTAAAGACAAGATTGCGCGAATCAACATAGCCTCACTGAATCTGTGCTCAACCATCAGCATATTTCCCTGTTACAATGCATAACATTTCCCCCAGAACACAGAGCCGGACTCCTCAAGAGTCCAGGTACAAGCGGTGCTATTAGTGAACGAGAAAATATAGATATCGCAGAATATTTATTATTCCAACGCTTTATAATTCTGTGAAAAATATTGACCGTTCAACTAAGAAGCAACAACTACGTCCCGGGCTATAGGCACAGATGGTTATTGGATTACACTCCAAAATCAAAGGGGGTTTCTCCAAAATCAAAGGGGGTTTCCATATCTAAAAGATATTTGAACCAACCATTTTGGTTTGCAATTAGGAGGGACAGCATAAGTTGTATACCGGTTTCGGCGTATTTGCGCCTCATCAGTACAAGGTAAATGTTATCCGTCCTCGAGCTTAAAGCCTAATCACGGACTGAAGAATACCCTAAAATCACAATCAATACATGTCTTCCAGTAAAACGGAAGTGTGAAAGATGTGACAATAGCGACATCTTCACCTGACTTAACACTAACTGAAACTCAACTTACCGCTTTCCTA
Source organism: Galerucella tenella (assembly GCA_910591685.1). Lineage (NCBI taxonomy): Eukaryota > Metazoa > Arthropoda > Insecta > Coleoptera > Chrysomelidae > Galerucella > Galerucella tenella. The sequence continues at coordinate 28,028 of CAJUYH010003251.1, read as the reverse complement.
GAAAATTCAAATGGCATGTCAGATCCATTGAACAAATCCCTTTCTTTCACAGCGAATGAACAAAGCCATTTAAATGACTTGACTCTTTTGTACAACGAAACCAAAGAACGATATCTCAAAAATCGGTTGACAAAATTTAAAAAGAAAATAAAGCATTCACGCTATCATTTAGTTTTTTCAGATAGTTCTGCTCAGGACGAAACTTCAAGACGCCACCACCGCCAAACCGGAGGGCCTGCACAGTTTCAACCCATCACGATCTCTTAGTTATCATTAAGACTACAACATATAAAAAAATCGAAAATATTACCTATAAAATGGTGCAGGGTCCTTTGAAAACAAAGTTGAAACTGACTTTTATCATTTATTTCACATGGATAATAGTAGATTTTACATATTTTTAAATTGTTATAGAAAATATGTTAGTCCTTATGAATTGAATCTTTCAAAGATTGCAATGCATTTTACTTTGACTTTTCAATTTTCAGCTGTTCCTTTTACAATTTCTTTGGGGGATTGGCATTGTAATTAGGTCTACATTGGTGCTGGAGAGTCCATTCATCGCTAAATCTGAGTTTGTTTATTTACAAAATAAATAGCCCTGATATTTCCAACTGTACGTTCATCTGTCTTTTACTCTGGTCTCACCAATGAACAATTGTTTGAAAGACTCTAAAAGAATAGTCCACCTAGTTTATTACGTGAAGCTGTTTAGATCTCGCCTGTCTCACCTGGCTTACATATTCGGCGGGCGCAAAAATAGGCACTTTGAAGCTGTTATATTCTTTGCTTATTTGATTGAATCCCACTTACGCCCAGAACAATTTTCTGTAAATTTTAGATGCTTGAACTAATATGGTCCCAGTTTGATCAAAACTAATAATTCACCTCAATCTCATGTGAACACTGAAGATGACACCATATGGTATCACTGGGCGCATATACTACTGAAAAATATAAACAAATAAAGTATCCAAAATACACATATATTTCTAAAAACAGCTATAAACAGTATGATAACTAGCAAAACAAGATACACAGATACTATATGGTATCAACACATTTCAGGGTCATATTATAACTTCACGCAAACAAATACTCAATACATATATAATCTATATTGCTCAACACTTCATTTCAACTTTATAATCAAACCTATAAGCAGCAAAAACTTCAGAGTACTTAAGAAAATTTTCTTACTTGGAGAAACGAATGTTCATGTTTTATTATTCACGTAAAACGCAATGCAACAAAACTCGTGTTCAAAAGTTTATAAATCAACAACCACAATAGTTGGAGGGTGACTGCTTATGTTGCCAGGAACCTATGCAGCGGCAAAAAATCTCCCAACACCGTTATTAAGAAAATTGTCGAGGTATTGAAAATTACTAATTTTGTGATGCCATATGGTATACCGGTTCACTAGCACTTATAACTATATGAATAAAACAATATCTAATAGCCATGATCAACATACTGCTCGATCCAATTGGCTTTTTCCCACCAGGCTATATCGGCGCAAGCGCAATACTTAAATATATCACAAAAGTTCTAACTAGTAACCCTATAGGATCAGCTAGTTCTTGGATAAATACGTTCAATGCTTGTGCTCTCAGCAATTGGGATATTTCGCGGGCTACATTATTAGTTTTTCGGACTGTGGATGACTAAATTGAATAAGCATTTTTTGATTACTGCACTGTAACTTGCTATATTTTAATTTTTTGTTTTCCCACACTGATTGATATCGAGTTGCCAAATATTAATTGACCTCTTTTCTGATAAACTTACTTTCAAATAATCTCTTAATCCATCCTAGGTGAACGGACTTCACCAGTTAATTTAGTTTTTATTATACAAAATATTATCACTTCTCGGATCTACGTATTTTTGTATTAGAATTTAAATGCCTCGACAACTATGGCCATTGGCACTATTCAAAATATATGACATACATGAATACACTATCTTTAAACATGAAATATGTAGAATATCATGCTAGTTCATACCTTGTGGTAGGGGTTAGTTGTTTTGATAAATTTAAATGTCTTTGGAATTTCAGCGGTGCAGTTCAAAAATTCTTTCAGGTTCGGTCTTAGGTCTAGGCGCTTATATGTAATGGTGTATTCCTGGCAGTCGGTGAGAATATGCTTAACGGTAAATGCACTATTGCAGAAGCGGCAGACGGGAAGGTTTCCAGAATACATCAAGTAACCGTGTGTATATCTGGTATGGTTGATTCGCAATCGTCTAATGACAGCAGCTTCTCTCTTGGCTGAGAAATCTAGGAAAAGACAGCCGTTGTGCCAAAAATTTTGCCAGGACTCCTTGATGGACTTTTTTAATAATGGTTTTGTCATCTGGGAGCTTCAACGTTGTTGTGGTGATAGATGAGGCTTCTTCAGCATAGTGGTCAGCGCTTTCATTGTTGTCACATCACGAGCTGAGACAGTTTGATCGATGTCATGGAAGTTTTGAACTGTTAGATGGTCAGTAAAGATAGTATTGAGTGAATGAATTGAGGAAAGTGAGTCGGTACAAATGGCGACGCGCTTGACAGAAGAAGAGAGTTGCTCAAAAGCTTGGAAGATGCTATACAACTTACCAGTGTGAACACTACATGTTGAAGGCAACCGATAGGAACCTATTAGTTAGTGTTTGGTTGTGATGGAGCAGCCAACGTCGATTTAAAAGCCTATCACTTAACGTATTTCCGTCATATTCATGAATTAATTTGATGGTAGTATCGATAAAAACATGTTTTTTGTTACTGGTTTGCGTCAATCAGAAGGGCTTGGATCTGTCATTGTTGGTTATATTTTCACTGTTCTTGAAGTCAAATGAAATTTTAAAAAATTTTAGCTGTCGAAATTTCAATCAAAAATATTACTTACGGGAAAATCACAAGTAGTCTGCTCGGAACCATTGAACTCAAATATACTTCGCACAAAATTGCTTTCTTCACACACCGATTCACTACTGCAACTTTAGAACGAATTTTCACTAACAACACTTGTTTACTTCCAGGAACAAAGTACACCAACAGGAACTTCCAGGGCCCAATATTGCTCTCAGGAACTTTTTAATAACTTCAGACGACTCTCATAACTTGATTTTAACTTCGCTAAATGTTTCACTTCAGAATATGTGATGCTTTTCTTTTCTGCTGTTTTTCTTCCCAGAAATTGATTAAAAATGGGATTTGAAATTTCTTGATTTCTGTTGCACTTCCTTGAAAACGTGTGCTCTGACCAAGTTTTCTACAACACATCACGAAGGTTCGCAAATTCTTTGAAACCTAGAAAATCCTTCACCGTTTTCATCAAAAATTTCTGTTGTGATCCACAGATCAACATTGATTAAAAAATAAAAGCTCTTGAGTAATCAATACTTCGTTTATTCACTGGATTGCACTGATCGTTGCTATTGCAATTCTCTTTTTGTTCTCCCCTTTGTATCTGTACATATGTTTTCAACAATAGTTGCCACTTGAGAAGAAAATAGGTTGGATTTTTCAGAAGTAGCTAAATTTGCAAAAACGGCCACTTTCCTTGCAAAAAAGTGAAACTAGAACTGATTTTCCTTTGAGACTGAAATACATTGTAAGTGATATTAACTTGGCAAAAAGATACATTGTGTGTAAGATTGAATTTGATATGATATTTAATTCGTGACATTGAAAGTAAAAACTAAGTTGATAAGAATAAGTCTTGAATAACATCTCTCTTATCATGTGGGCAAAAGTACTGATAAATAATATGAGAGAATAAAAATGTGATTGAAATGAATATTGACTTTTTGAATAGAATGCAATAATAATTACCATGAAAGTATAATAGTTATTTATGTACCAAGGCAGTAAAGTGATTCTTTATCGGACGAGTCTGAAATTATGAGACAAGCGAAGCGAGGTGAATAACAGGCGAGTCAATTATTTGTTATATTGAAATTGAAGGTACAACCTGAAGCATTATAAAAGTTAATTCTTGAAGTCAAAGGAGTTCCAACTATAATTTGTTATAGATAAATCGCAAGACAACTATTAGGGAGAAGCGTGACACTGACAGATGATGATTTTCGAGTAATGTCAATGTCAAAATACTTCACCTGCCGCAAATGCGGCAGATAAAGTAAAGGAAGGTAAACTGTTTGTTAACTTCCGATAATCAATCTGATAATTGACGGCCTTACTGACGGTTGGCGATAAAGAAAATCAGTAGAGGAAATAGTAAAATAAAATATACGTAACTCACTGCACTGATAACTTAATTTTTCTAAAGTGAATAATAAATTCAGTTATAAAGTTTTATTGACAATTGATTATAAATATTATATCAAAATGGAAAAAAAAAATCCACCAAAAATTGAAATTATGACAGTTGATCTATACACCATTCTATCATTGAATTTCCCACTAGCATCTGGAATTTGTATCGAAAAGTGATTACGATTTCCCATTTGCAAATGACTGATTCATTTGCATGAATTTAAACCTGGAGATTCTCTTGGAATGATATATTTATTCTTCGATATGCAACAATATTTTTTTATATTTTCAATATCATACACATTGAAAAGTCGTTTGTTAATGTTTTATTCATGAAATATACCTGTATACCTTACATTCGAAGGTCAATTTACCTGGACAATTAGTTTCGTCCAGTTTCTTCGATACTGTTATTTCTCCCTCTTGTTCACCTCTTCACCTTTTGTTCCGTAACTCACCAAATCAAGTTTTTTTTACTATAGCCAAAAATTATGTTTCAATAGTTCTCTTTTTGGTTAGATTTCACGTGACGTAGTATAAAATTTGGAGTGTTTCGTTATAAAAAAGTTTATTATATTATCTTGAATCTATCAACAATATCTTTTAAATACATTATTCATCAATACTCACCGATAGCTGGTCTGAATACTCCAGCGGGTATCTTCCGACCATGAAGAAAAACAATATTTTCAGCTACTGATTTTGTGAATACATAAGAGTTTTTCCATTTTCCAATTAATCTAAAAAATGGAGATATGGGAAAAAAATATCAAATCAAATATTCCAATTTATAGGTTTGTTCCAACAGCAATTCATCTAATGAGAATTGGGTTTGCGTCAAGCTGCTTTACCGCTCCAAAAAGTCGAATTGGTAGTACTAAAATAATAGTACAGTGTTCAAACAACGACTGATTTGAGCTTAGAAATATTCCAGAATTGTTCTGTTACTTCTAGTATTCAAAAAAATGTATAATGTTGAATCTGTAACCTCACTCAATTTAAATTTTATCGATGCCGGTTTGCACCGTTTGTAATTCAAGCACTGTGTCGTATGTTGTGATTAAATAGAAAGCACTTAATTAAGAAAAAGGTGACCGGTTAACCTATTATGAAATGCACATCGTGGTCATACAATCGAAGTGCTGCTAGCAGCTGCTTCATGGGAGACGCGCTGCTGCTTGCGTAATAATAGTTGAATATTTGAATTTGTAGCTCTCCATATCACGTAATATTCCAATCAATTAATCAATCAACTTAGAAAATTTCATTCATGAACAAAAGTTTTCCTGTTGTAAATTTGAGGAGCTCGATAAAATTATCACTGTTGACATAGTCCAGCGCACTTTTGAATTCACGTGGAAATTCTCTTCTTTGCAGATGGTATAGTGGACTATCGACGATAATATGTACTACTGTGAAAGGAGTATCGCAGGCTAAGCACTTTTTTGTTGCTCTTCATTCTACAGTGATGGGCAAATGTGTGGAACCAAGTAAATATCTCTGGAATTATTAGAAATATCAAAATGAAATTTGGAAGGTTGATAGTACAGTAGATTGCCTATTTGTTTTCATATGTTTTAACAATTTTGAACTTCCGGGTTTACCGGAAGTAATGTCGATTTTAAAATTTGGAATGGAACACCCTGTATATTATTTTAGTTTGTGATGAAACATTTCATTACGAATACAAAAATATCGGGTTCGATATTTTTTATTTCAATACCTACCGAGATATTAACAGAAAAGTAACTAAGGAAAGGAGAAATCTAATATCCATTGAAGAAATAATCATAATTATTAACTTTAACTAAGTGACTTTCAAAACATTGAAACTGAACTAAACTAAAATTAATGTATTAGATGTTCAAACTGAGCACCGTTTACTTCTTGACAATAGTTATGTCGGTTTGTAAATTTTCCTTTCCTTAGTTACTTTTCTGTTAATATCTGGGTAGGCATTGAAATGAAAAATATCGAACCCGATATTTTTGTATTCGTAATAAAATGTTTCATCAGAAACCAAAATAATGTACAGGGTGTTCCATTGCAAATTTTAAAATCGACATTACTTCCGGTAAAACCGGAAGTTCAAAATTGTTAAAAAATATGAAAACAAATAGGCTATCTACTGTAGTATCCACCTTCCAAATTTCATTTTGATGTCTCTATCGATTCCAGAGATATTTACTTGGTTCCACACATTTGCCCATCACTGTATAGGTACTCATGGGTTAACTTGGTGTGCTGTATTACTTGATCCCATCGTCTCTGTGACATTTATTATTTGGGTACTAGATTTGGGTTGATACGTTGGAGTTTATTGTCTTTATGGTTTTCCTACTTTTTCCCATATTTCCGTCCTTTCTCATAACGTTTTATATTAACGAACTTGACTAGCTCATTCATATTGTGAAGTGCTGTAAGGTCGGTTTCAATTTCACATTTTTTCACAATTTTTATTTCGCCAAATCCACTTATCTACACTACAGTACATAATCTCAATAATCATGTGTTTATTTATTCATTTTGTAGCGAATTCTCATCAATCAATATTAAAATGTATAATGCCATTGCTGATAGAACAGGTGTCGACCTTTCCGAACTGACCGAAAGAAAATGCTTTTCCTACAATCGCTCATCTAATGGATAAAACAAAAGAGTATAGTACACAAAAAACCAGGGAGTCTGACGTTTTTAAAATCACTCTTTCTTCAGTTGTAGCTTGTGAACACAGATGGAAGATTTCAAGAAGTGAATATACGGCCTTTAGAAGGGAAATTGGGGATGCACTATCAGACTCTTCAACCGATTTTGATTGAATTTTTGCGTTAGATTTAGTATCAAAATAGTATATTATGCAATGAGCACAAAATGATGCCCATTTTGCTGCGAATTGCATACTTCACATTCCATTACTCCGAATTCACCGCTAATGGGCTTTCTATCAGAGTCAAAATATAAATTGAAAAAATATGTGAATATTTTCTTCATTGCTATTTCTAATAGGTACACACGCCACAACACGCCACCAGAGGCCAGGCAGGCTTCAAAGAAGGTGTGCACGGTCCCTGGTGAGCACAAGTCGTACGGGGAAGCTGCAAGCAGCGACCTCAAGGTGGCCATCATCCGCGATTGCTATCCAGACAATCTGCTCACCAGGGAACAGTACGCGCATATTCTCACGCAATTGCATGAAGATATGTACAGGACTGGCGCCTCATTTGTTTCCGAGCACTGAGGGACACTCGTTTGCCCGGGGAGCCGTTGTGGTGACCTGTGCGAATGGGGGCTCTCTGGTTTGGCTCAAAGTGGCTGCAGGTAAAATTAAGAAGGAGGGACTGGCGCTCAGAATCATTGAGCAGTCGGCCCTTGAGAAGGCAATGGTTTGGGTGCCAGCGCCGATCGAGTCTCCTCCCCGATAGGATCCGGATTGGTAATCCGACCCTGAGGATTGAAGGGTGGATGATTCGGGCCTCCCGATGGGATGCTGCCTCTTTGAGGCAGAGCATTGTATTGGGGCTCGATCCTCAATCGGTGGGCGCACTTAACCATACGAAGGGGGAAATCCGGTATGGGCTCGGGGAGGTTGGAATTATCTTCTCGGGAACTACGGAGACTCCGGAGTAAATTATTAATGGGTAAGGAGGTACCTCTATGGATATTCGATGTCTGTTGAAGGGGCCTTGAAATTTACCCAGATTCACTGGCCGTGCCAGTGCAGGAGTATTCGCGCAGAGGATGGCAAAGCTGCAGACAGGCATAGGCCTCATACAATAACCATGGGTGTATAAAGGTCATGTGCGAGGCTAAGGCACACGCGGGCGTAGCTTATTCTATGCAATGGGTGAACCTAATCCTAGAGCTTGCATTTCTACGCACGCCAGTGTAGGTGCAATACTAATAAAGGAACTTTGTTTCAAGGACCTAGTAGCAGTGAGAGTGGACTTCCTGGGCAGGAATAGTATGAGGCATAGTTTAGTGGTATGCTCTGCTTACCTGCCCTATGATTCACCAGAACTACCACCTACTGAGGAGTTCCGCAAGGCGGTGGAATACTGCATGGTCAGGAAACTGCCTCTTCTTATTGGCTGCGATGCCAATGCGCACCACACTATGTGGGGCAGGCGTCAATAGCAGGGGAGAGGCTTTGCTTGACTATATAGGTACCACTGACTTGCAACTACTCAACCGAGGGACGAAACCAACATTCCGAAATAGAATTCGGGCTGAAGTCCTGGATGTGACGCTTGCGTCAAGTACCGTTGTAAGTATGGTAAGGGACTAGCATGTTAATGATGATCTGTCACTGTCGGATCACAGTTACATTTGTTTCAGTTACAGGGTTGCTGTTGAAAAACAATCAATTAAGTATAGGGACCCCAAGACTACCAACTGGGAACGGTATAAACTGGACCTCGCAAGGAGGCTTGACGGTTTCCCTAGGAACTTAAGCAATAATGATGAGATCGATTGGGCCATAGCGGAGCTGGGCTTGATTATTGTCTCGTCTTATGCAGAAAACTGCGCCGAAAAAACGAGGAAGGAGGGTAAGGGCCACAAATGGTGGACCAAGTCTCTGGACTCGCTACGGGAACATACCCGGCGCCTATTTATTACGGCTAGGAAGACAAAGTCGGATCTGGATTGGGAGCAATACCGCCAAAAACGAAATGAGTACAAGAGTGCGGTCAGGTTGGCTCGGAGAGATGTCTGGCGGGCCTTCTGTGAGGATATCGTCTCGGTACCTCAAATGTCAAGGCTGCGCCGGATCTTAACGAAATCACCGGACAGCGCTCTAGGCTGTATGGAAGTCGCACCGGGTGTTTTCACCGAAACCCCGGTGGATACCTTGCAGCATCTACTAGAGACACACTTCCCCGGTTGTGAGGGAATCGAGCGGTAGTGTCCTGACATGGGATATGTGGGCATACAGCGACCATGTAAAAAGGACTATCTCCTAGCAAAAGGAATAATCACATACGAGCGGAGTACTTGGGCGATACGGTCATTCAGACCATACAAGTCTCCGGGGAATGACCAAATCTTTACGGCTTTGCCACATGAAAAGACCATGTGGCAAAAGTGATCGTCGCCCCAAAACGATCATATGGTTCTGTAGAGTGATTATGCTGCCCATGCTCACATATGCGGCTCTGGTCTGGTGGTCGAGGGTAACCTTGGTCACGGCTAGATCGCAACTGGCACGCCTTCAAAGGGTGGTCAGTTTGGTGGCAACTGGCTGCATGAGGACTACACCAACTGTTGCGACGGAAGTGATCCTTGGCCTTCGGACTCTTCACCATGTGATCGAGGCTGAAGCCGGGAGGGCTTTCCTGCGCTTGAAACGGCTGGGATAAGTGCGAAGAGGGGAAGAGTGCAGGCACGTCAAGAAGCTCCGGCTCCTGGAAGATATTCCAGTTCTGGACCGAGCGGCTGATGAATGCCGCCATTTACAAATGGCTCATGCTCCGGTGTTAGAGCAGGAGCGGAATTTACTCCAGGAACCCAAAAACACAAGTTTGTGTACCATTGGGTGATGGTGTATCCGCATATCAGGACGAGATATATATCTTGGAATATGCGTTGATAAACCTAAACAGAGGTTATGTGGATCGACGCATAACCATATACTTCGACAGTCAGGCAGCAATTAAAGCCCTGAGTGGGTATACCAGCAATTCAGGACTTGCTAACGAATGTCGAGAACGACTTGCTAATCTTGCAAGGCGGAACGTGGTGCGGCTAGAATGGATTCCAGCCCACTCTGGTTTTGAAGGCAACGAGATGGCGGATGCACTGGCTGCGGAAGGGGCGGCAGCTCCTTTTTGCGGCCTGGGCCTAACAAAACAAAAAATACGCAAGGAGACGAAGAAATGGGTGAGAAATCAGCACCTCGCTCATTGGATTGCTCTGCAGGGTCCTAGACAATCCAAACTTCTACTGAAGGGATAGACTGATGGACACGCTAGGGCAGCTACTAAACTACCATGAGTAGGCTAAGGAAGATAGCAGGACTCCTAACAGTGCACTGCTGTTTGAGGAAACACCTCCACAACTTAGGAGTATAGGAAAGTTCCCTATGTAGGGGTTGCAGCAAGACTGACGAAACGTCAGTCCATGTTCTCTCAGAGTGTCCACACTGGACTGTACTACGCACTCGAATCTCCGGAGTCCCCTGGAGACACAAGCAGACATCCATTGAAAAATGTTGTGGCCTTTATTGAAGGGCTCGGCTTCATGGATGTCTAGGTAGCAGGAATGGCAAAATGGGCCCGCCAGTGGCCTCAGTGCCGGAACCTTGGCTTGAGTTTGTCCAGGACAAGGCTTGCCTGCACATTTAGTAGTAGTAGTATGAAATGAACAATTATCGAGGTTGTTGTAGAAAAACAGTATTTTGGCACAAATTTTCATGGCTTAATTACTATTCCCAAGGCCCTCCATGTTAATTTTCCTTTGCAAAAAAAGACGAGTGTGTGTGTGTGGGGTGGAGAATGGCCTCAGACGTAGTCCATTAGCAACAGAAAATTAGAAGTTAGGGAAAAATTAGAATATTAATTCGACTGTCACAGAATAATGCTCTAAAATCACTGATAACTGTTGTAGCGTATATCTCAATAGATAATTTAGATTTATTTATGAACTCCACTATAGAATCAAGTACATTCTTATCAATGTTTGTCAAAAGAGTGGTTATATTTGAGGGAAGAGGAAAATTGAAATCGGTCAGAGAATTGTATAGTTCTGTAGCTGCTATGTTGTTTTCAGTGCATTCAAAGAAAATATGATTCAAGTCTCCTACTAATACATTGTTACAGGAGCAAGCTGGAGAATTGACAATACCTATTTTAAAAAAATGAGACGAGGAACGACCATGATTCATTCTTGAACGTGATATGATGAAGGTATATTGTTTTTATAATCAAAATTAGATATATGAGGAATCTCAGTTGGTGAAGTAGGATGCAAAAGGAAACATTGACTATTGGATGTTTTAGCGAAGTCTGCGTAAGAATGCTGCGAATTAGTACTAATACGTTTCCTATAATCATTTAAAAGGTCTGAGAAAGCAAAAAGTTTGGTACAAGTAGTCATTTTGGAGGCTCTCTTGGCTTCCAGGTCAACGTACCCATTTCCTCCCAAACCACAGTGCCTTTCTACCCAAATAAATACAATTCTTTTTTCCAAGATTTTCAATGCACTCAATAGTTTTTTTATTTCTGAAATTGTATTTTGTCTGTAGCACTTGAGTGGAGAACCTTCTATAGCCTGTAATACTGATTTAAGCCACACATAATAACAGCTCTTCGGATCGGATTCAAAGTACACCAAGTTAATGCTATACTAAGTTAAAAGCTTCTGCAGAAAAAACAGAACAATGGTTGGGAATTCCAAATCTTTCCACATAATTAGTGTTTGAAACAAAAAATGCTGCGCCAGTTCCTTCATCACATTTCGATCCATCAGTTTATATTGTAGTTACATTGTCGCCTATATTGTTGAGTTCAGTTTTCAAAACTACTTGATTAATATAACCAATTTCGTAAAAAGAGGTGTTACAATTTTTCTTTCGGCTGTCTGGTGGCAGCCTTAGGCTCCGGCTAGCTTACAGTGAAGACGGGTGTGGTTCACTATAAAATTTGAATAAATTTAAAAAAAAAGGTCTTACTTAGGGCGCCATCTGATTTTTACCCAAACCTCAATCTGATATGTACACTTTCCCCTGAAAAATCAGAAAAATAGGGAAAAAAAAATAGACCTTCCTCAAAAGAAAAAAAAACTATAATCGTCTGTCTTGCTAAAATAAGTATAACATTACTATACTGATAGGAATAGAGTCGTTGAGTAATCTATTTTACAATAAAACCCTATCAGCTATTTAATATAAATATATAAAAGTTCAATCTAGGTACATTGGAATAGCTCTGCATAAAAATAAAATCAAAATCAATTTCAATACCATTTGTAACCGGAAGTATTCCTATGAAAACAAAAAATCTTGGTACCAAAATCCGTAGCTTAAATAATATATATGAAAAAAATATACTTATATGCTTATAAAATCTTGGCCAAGACGCTCACCTAATTTTCTTATAATTACAACTTAAATTGAAACGAAAGTTAAAGTTTTCTTCGAAATTAAAAAGTCAAAAATTTAACCCGTTATCATTCAATAATATAAGGAAAAATAAAACCTGCTCCCAATTTACTACAGGTACAAGGGCGCGTCAATCGGCCGGCAAAGTGGTCCAGTCAAAGGGAAGGCAATTCCTCTTCCGGTGGAAACGATGACGTCACGTTGCGAAAGAGGAAGGAAAACCCCTGGAGAGACTTCAGAAGAGCCCCTCAGTAACGGAAACAAACGGCCACCGGCCGGAATGCAACACAGCAAAAAAATACACCAACAAATTGTATTTCTATTGAAGAAATCACCCCGTACTAGAACCCTAAAATAGAAAAATTAAAGTAGCATCACGTTTTTCAGAACTTGAGCCCCTGAACCATAACGAAAAGTTCGTCAAGAAACATACATCGATATGAAAGTAATTACCTCGTATTCTTGTGAGGGTCGCTTATCCAATATGGCGGAATGGAAGTCCTCCGTTTATTTTAATCCGTATAAACGGTTTTTGAGTCGATTATTCTTTCCAAAATCTTCAACATCGAACCCAAAAAAAATTAATTAGTTGTCCTGGCTTACTCCCCTTCTAAGGATGGCTTAACTACTCCACACTCCAACAACGCCACAATGCACAGGATCAACACTTTTATTCAAACGACTTATTCCTCCAACAGGTAAAAATGGAAGAGCCCAAAGAACTCCTACGTATAACCTTCCTCAACTGTGGATTACCAACTTAAGCCCCACCACAAACACGAATAATCGAGCTGTAAAAGGTCGAAAATATGGTTGCCTACCAAGCTTCCTCGATACGTATATATGACTGATTATACGAAGAAAACGAAGATATGGTTGCCTACCAAGCTTCCTCGATACTTATATAGGACTGATTATAGGAAGAAAACGAAGTGTAACATCTCCCCCTTCCCCACATAAAAATTTACAGGAAGACTTCCTGTACATTTTTCTCTCGCGCTAGCGAATTTACTAATATCCTACCAAAAAAAAACTGACCTAACTATAGCCTCAACTACTCAAAAACAATAATATAATCTATAATACTCAATAATTGAGGATAAAAACTAAAGCAAAATTCAATAATTCAAATTCAAATGTGGTCCCTAAGGCATGAGCAACCCCAGCTGAACTCACCTGCAAATCTGACAGAGGGAAAGAACTAGGAAATGATAGTGTGGCCCAAAATGTGGTTAGGTTGGAGGGTTCCTACCTCCCCGCCTGGACAATCCCCGGGTGATTGAATTCTTAGGCCCCAATCACAGGCACCACTCAATGCAATGAAGAGAACTGTGGATCTGGATCTCCGGATGAGTGAGCCGCCTTGAGGTCCTTGATCTTTACCGTCCTCATCCACTAGACTCTACATCCATGACGAAATTTTCTTCTTGACCAAGAAAGGTCCTATCCATTTAGGAGCCAATTTTTTTGTGAAATACTTCGCGGCATCTGACAAAGCAAAATTACGTCTCCAAACTAACTGTCCCGGAACAAACTCTTCCTCACGCTGTCGCAAATTATAGGTCTGCTCACATCTACGAGCTTTGTCTAAACGATTTCTAACATCAGTAAACAACTCTTGTAGGCCCTGCGAACGATTTTTGATTGACTTCTCAACTATCTCATGTTCACAATTCTCAAGATTGTCTTTCTTCTCAAAATCCTCACCATCCAAAATCATACTTCTGCCGAAATTTACAAAATAGGGGCTTTGACCTGTTGATTCATGATAGGCGGTGCGAGTAGCACACGCAAGTTTTGCTAAGTTCTCATCCCACTTTCTATGATTATCCGTTATATAAGTTGCCAACATAGTCTTAAGGGTACGATTAAACCTCTCCGATGGATTAGCTTGAGGATGATATAAAGCGTTATACCTCACGGTTACTCCATAATTTTGTAATAACTTCGTAAAATCACGGGAAGTGTACCGAACCCCATTATCACAAAAAAGTAAACGTGGAACACCAAAAACAAGAAAAATCTCTTCTTCAATCTTTTTAACTACATGGGTAGCTTTAGATGAACGTAACGGAAACACCAAGGTAAACTTGCTAAACACATCCATGACAACGAGGATGAACCTAAAACCCTGAGTCGATCTTGGGAAAGGTCCCATTAGATCGGTAGCTATGATCTCCCAAGGTCGTGTAGCTTTAGGCTGGGGGGTTATCAAACCTTTCGGTTTGCCTGACTCTACTTTATGAGAAGCACACAATGTACAATTTCTTACATACCTAGCAACATCACACCTCATCTTGGGCCAAAAATATTTCTCGCTAATACGTTTGAAGGTTTTCAAAACACCCATATGACCTGCCAAAGGACTGTCATGACATTCTCTGAGTAGACCTACACGAAGACTCTTCGGAACCACCTCTTTCCAGTTGTCCACCTCCTCCACCTCCTCCACCAAAAACCCATTCATTGGACGAACATACTTATACAATTTCTCACCCGCTATTTTCCATTGGGGATATTTAAGAGGATCCAACTTAACATTACGACAAAGCTTATCGTACCAACGATCACCACTACGAGGAGGTTCGGCTTCATCTAAGGAATCCAATACAGGAACTGACTGTGACAGCAGATCTGGAACCACATGCTCTTTACCTTTCCGATGGACAATTTTAAAATCATATTGTTGAAGTCTCACAGCCCAACGAGCCAATCTACCGGTAGGATCCTTTATATTCTGTAGCCATACTAAAGAGGCATGATCGGTAATCACGGTAAATGGGACACCCTCCAGATAAGGACGTAGCTTCTCCACAGCCCACAACACAGCTAGACACTCCCTTTCTGTCGTCGAATAATTCCTCTCCTGCCGAGTTAAAGATCTACTCAGAAAACTAATCACCCTATCACCATCTGGACAAGACTGCAACAATACGGCTCCCAATCCATAACCCGAGCTATCACATTGGACGACGAAAGGCAAAGAGTAGTCCGGACAATTTAGTACCGGAGCAGACACTAAACATTCTTTAATCTGCTTAAAAGAGTCTTCACAATCCTTAGTCCAAGTGAATTTCCTCCCCTTTTTCAGTAGGGCTGTAATTGGCGACAACAGTGTCGCAAAGTCCGGTATAAAACGGCGATACCAGGAAAAAGTACCTTTTTTTTTTTTTTTCAAAACCCCACCCTGAGTACCAAAACCAGTGCACCTGGTACCACTATTACTAGTTTCCGTCGGGTACACTGGCGATAGCCTAGTTTCTTCTAGTAGCCTCATTTCTCCTGCCTTCTTCCTCCTTTATTTTTACAATGTCAGTACAGAATTTCAGGATCTTGCTATAGTTTGTCTTGCTCTCCACCATCTTGTCTATCACGTTATCTATCGTCAATTTGTCTCCAATTTTTAATTCAACCTTATTTCTCTCTTGGTGGAATCTGATGCAGTCGAAAACGGAGTGTCTTGCATCGTCTTCCTTGTTACATTCACTGCACTCACTGCTGTTCCCTTTCCCAATTTTATATACATATGACTTAAAGGAGCCATGCCCTGTTAGAAACTGGGAGAACCAGTAATTTAGCTGCCTGTGTTTGCAGTTCACCCATTTTTCAAGTGATGGAATCAGCATCTTTGTCCATTGTGCCTTAGTTGTATTACTATCCCATTCACTCTGCCACTCTTCAATGATCCTCTTCCTTTGTTCTTCCTTCTGTAAACCTGTTACTGCTCCTATATCGTGCAGGATTTTCCTTTCCTTAGCTAATAAGTAGATTGGCGGTACGCCTGTGATCACTTGGATCGCTTCTGCAGATACAGTTCGGTATGCACTCGCTATCCTGAGTAGTGCTCTTCTCTGAGACCTGATGATCATGTTTTTGTATCTAGTGATCTGCATTTCTTCATACCACACCGGGGCTCCATACAATAAGATGGACTGAACCACTCCGTGTAGCATCAGTCTCTTTGAACTGTTGGGGCCTCCGACATTCGGCATTAGTCTGCTTAGTATTCCACATTTCTTGTCTGCTCTGTTGCAGGCATACCTTATATGTGGAAAAAGTATCTATAATGCCTCGTACTTCCTTGACTGACATCGGTGTGGGGATATTCAGCATAACCTTAACTTTGTCACCATCCACATGCAAACCATTCCTATCGACTACATGACCTAAGTACTTCAACTCTGGCCTACAAAACTGACATTTTTCCCAACTAACCGTTAGTTTGGCTCCCCGAAGTCGCTTAAACACTTCCTCCAGGATTCTAAGATGTTCCTCGAATGTTTGAGAGATAATAACTACATCGTCCAAGTACGTAAAAACATGAGGCTCTAACTCAGGACCAAGAACACGATCTATCAACCTTTGCCATGTAGCAGGAGCGTTGTGAAGTCCGAACGGCAATCTACAAAACTGGAAAAGTCCACGGCCGGGAATAGTAAACGCAGTGAAGGGTCTAGATGCTGCTGCCACTGGAACTTGCCAATACGCCGACTTTATGTCTATAGTGGATAGATAATGAGCGTCCCTAAGTTTATCGAGAATACTAGAGATAAATGGTAGAGGATAACTATCTCTTTCTGTCACCGCATTTAGCTTCCTAAAATCGACACAAAACCTATACTTCACAACAACCACTGGAGTGTCCGAAAAATACCAGTCATTATGTCTAAGATCTGGAACGATGCCCATAATACGCCAAAAATCAGACCCCAATATTAAAGTATGGGGTACATCTAAAACCACTAACACAGTTAAGACTCGCACTCGTTTTCTCACCATGAAAGGTACCAAACATTCACCAGAAACTTCACAACTTTGTCCATTGGCTACTCTACAAGTGGATCTCTTCGAAATATCTAACTCAAACCCTAAGCTGTGTAAGAATTTCCATCCTAAGCTACCTACAACAGTTTTCGAAGCTCCAGAATCCAATAGTCCCAAAATCTCTCTACCGAAAACTTTAACTTTTAAATAAGGCCGTTCATCACCTTCAGCGTGATCTAAAATAAAATCTAAAATTGGACGTACATAGGTCGAATCTACATCAGCAACACCTTTTCGACCAGTGAAGTGCGCTGGTTTTCGTTTCCCTGTTGTTTACATGATGGACAAGTCCTAACGGTAAAGCCCTCTTTCTTACACTTAAAACAGTAGCGCACATTGTTCCTTGCTAAACACCCTATTGCTTTATGCCCTGGCTGTTGACAACGATAACAAATCAGTTTTCGAGAACCCACCCAAACTGATTCCGAACCTGACGAAGAACGATCAACACCAGTACTACTACAACTCGCCGCATCAGCCTCATCAAACGCCAAGTCCCTTTCCAAAATATTTGACCTCCTAGCATTCGGCTCAACATAATTTCGAATAGAGTCCCTACGATCCTCCATTAGTCTACAAGCAATTCCAAGTTCTTCCAATGTGGTGGGTAATGGATCCCTCAATCGATCCTAATAGAGGATCGACAGGACAGCGTAACCTAATAAAGTAACTGTTCATAATAGCTAAATATACACCTATCGTTTCAGAAGGATGTTGTGTTCGTCTCCTCAGTTCTTCAAAAAGAGCCTCTCCATGGGAAGCAGACAAATACTCCCTACGAAATTCTTCTACCAATGCGCTCCAACTATTAACCCTACCATAAACGTCTTTATAAAACTGATAGGCAGCACCACTAAACAAATCTATACCCGACTCCAAAAGAACTTCTTCAGGAACATGTCGAGCTATACGAAGTTCTTCCACTATCTCGAGGAAAGCTGAAATTGACATCGATTTTGTACTACCCGAGAATTTTTCAAGTCCCCACTTATAAGGTGGTATCATCGGCGAAATTGAAGCATTCGAAGCACGTATTGAAGCTACTGGGGTGGGCGATCGCACTGGAGATGAAGTAGTAGCCTGATTTACGCCAGCTTGAAAAGATTGACCTAAAGCACTACAAACTACCATCGCTGTAGGAATAGGTCCGGTAGGAGTGGGATTTAACTTCTCATGTAGCTGATCCGGAAGAGCTAAGACCCTGGCAAAGAGAGATGCCTTTTCAGCTATATTTGCCTCATCACCATCGGGGCACATTCTATCTATTCTCCCCAAGACATGATTAAACTGTGTCTGTAGCCTTACTGCTTCTGTACTTCCTGCTGTGCTTTGAAAAGCCGCAACACTAGTAGCAATATCATTACACTTCGAACGAACTGCCGTTTGACATTCCTGAAACGAAAAAGGATTCGACGGATACCTAAAACTTTCATTCACACTTTCCCTTCTGAGCGTAGCAGCTAAAACAGATCTCATTTCCTCGACTAGCCCCGTAGCAACTCCGCGAACCTTCAGCTATACAACCAGTATAATAAAAATAAATAAAACGTATGCTATGAACGTATAGGAGAGACAGTCAGTGTAGTAAAATGATGTTATGCGGAATGTATAAAAGAGAAAATCAGTATACTATAACTTTCATGTACATGTAAGAGAGACAATCAGTATCTTATAAATATCATATACGACCTACATATAAAATGGGACAATCAGTATACCATATATTTCATATACCTGTTAAGGAGAGAACCAGTATAATATTATAAAAAATGTCGTATCAATATATGTATAAAAGAACAATTAGTATAATTTCAAAAATATTTCATACCAAATTATAAAAAAAATGGCTTGAACCTTCACTAATTACCTTACTCCGAGTTATCAATAAAACAATTAGTGTAAAAATTATAATATGGGACAACAAAAATTTTTATGGTCGGCGAGCTATCCCAATATAAGTTTTGAAAAATTTAAAGTTAATTTCTGGAATAAATTCTTGTTTGTGAATACTCTAAAAGGCTTTAATTTTAGGGCCCCACGTTGGGCGCCAGTTGTTACAATTTTTCTTTCGGCCGTCTGGTGGCAACCTTAGGCTCCGGCTAGCTTACAGTGAAGACGGGTGTGGTTCACTATAAAGTTTGAATCAATCTTTAAAAAAAAGGTCTTACTTAGGGCGCCATCTGATTTTTACCCAAGCCTCAATCTGATATGTATACTTTCCCCTGAAAAATCAGAAAAATAGGGAAAAGAAAAAAATAGACCTTCCTCAAAAGAAAAAAAAACTATAATCGTGTGTCTTGCTAAAATTAGTATTACATTACTATACTGATAGGAATAGAGTCGTTGAGTAATCTATTTTACAATAAAACCCTATCAGCTATTTAATATAAATATTCAAAAGTTCAATCTAGGTACATTGGAATAGCTCTGCATAAAAATAAAATCAAAATCAATTTCAATCCGATTTGTTACCGGAAGTATTCTTATGAAAAAAAAAATCTTGGTACCAAAATTCGTACCTTGAATAATATATATGAAAAAAATATACTTATATGCTTATAAAATCTTGGCCAAGACGCTTACCTAATTTTCTTATAATTACAACTTAAATTGAAACGAAAGTTAAAGTATTCTTTGAAATTAAAAAGTCAAAAATTTAACCCGTTATCATTCAATAATATAAGGAAAAATAAAACCTGCTCCAAATTTACTACAGGTACAAGGGCGCGTCAATCGGCCGGCAATGTGGTCCAGTCAAAGGAAAGGCAATTCCTCTTCCGGTGGAAACGATGACGTCACGTTGCGAAGGAGGAAGGAAAACCCCTGGAGAGACTTCAGAAGAGCCCCTCAGTAACGGAAACAAACGGCCACCGGCCGGAATGCAACACAGCAAAAAAATACACCAACAAATTGTATTTCTATTGAAGAAATCACCCCGTGCTAGAACCCTAAAATAGAAAAATTAAAGTAGCATCACGTTTTTCAGAAATTGAGCCCCTGAACCATAACGAAAAGTTCGTCAAGAAACATACATCGAAATGAAAGTAATTACCTCGTGTTCTTGTGAGGGTCGCTTATCCAATATGGCGGAATGGAAGTCCTTCGTTTATTTTAATCCGTATAAACGGTTTTTGAGTCGATTATTCTTTCCAAAATCTTCAACATCGAACCCAAAAAAAATTAATTAGTTGTCCTGGCTTACTCCCCTTCTTAGGATGGCTTAACTACTCCACACTCCAACAACGCCACAATGCACAGGATCAACACTTTTATTCAAACGACTTATTCCATTCCGCCCAAAGAACTCCTACGTATAACCTTCCTCAACTGTTGATTACCAACTTAAGCCCCACCACAAACACGAATAATCGAGCTGTAAAAGGTCGAAAATATGGTTGCCTACCAAGCTTCCTCGATACGTATATATGACTGATTATACGAAGAAAACGAAGATATGGTTGCCTACCAAGCTTCCTCGATACTTATATAGGACTGATTATAGGAAGAAAACGAAGTGTAACAGAGGGGTATATGATAGAATATATTGGAATATAGAGAACTTGTTTTGCTCTACGATCGGATTTTCTTTACTGTTGGTATTGAGAAAAGCGTCTGCTAATGAGGACTGGTTAAGAAGAAAGTAAATTAGGCATTTTTTCCTGAATATAAGTACACTACTGGATTCAAAATCGTCACAAATGTAAACTTCCAAAATTTCATAGATAAGTTTCAATTAACGACATTTTATTACAACCTGAATTTGGGAAAAGTGTTTTTTCAATTATTTGGACAAATTTTGAGAATGGAAACATGATAAGCGAAAAACTGGGACTTGACCATATTGCCGGTCACAAAGTGTCTCGTCTGAATGCGCTCTTGATGTCCACACATTTATCGTTCCGTTTGCGACTATGTCTTAGTGCTTTTTCCATTTCTTGTGGCGTTATGTCAGTACTGGCCTGTCGTCTTCTGTCACAAAGTATTGCTCTATTTCCTGGACGTGTCTTATACACTTTTTGTGTCAAATAACCCCACAGATATAAGTCCAAAATATTTAAATCGATCAACTCGCTGCCGCCACCTATCTAACCATTTGGAAATTTTTCGTTAAGCTACTGTCTGACAATCCTAGAATAGTGTACAGAACAACTATCTAACTGAAATATCAAATTTCTTCTTTCTGCTAGTGGCAGTTCATCAATCTCTGCGGATAACTAACCTTCCAAGAATTCCAGTTATTAGCACTCGTGTTTTCCTAAAAAAGGAATGAAACTATTATCTTGTCTTTTGAAATTCCGCACCCAACATTCACCTTTTGAGAATATTGCCTTTTACCATTTTGTTACCCAGTCAGGATTTTCAAATGCTCAATATTTTACATTTTTTTGATGAAACAACGACATTGGTGGTAAACGTCGCTTCATCACTGAGCATGACACTGACTAAGAATTCTTCTGAATTAAGGTACTCACTTTGAGGCCACAAACAATGTATAACCCCGTATAACCCGCCCTTAAAATTTCGGTCGTATTGAATTTCTCTTTGAACATCGCCGAATGTTTCCTCTAGGCAAGGCTAAATCTTGAGTGGCTACTCTTAAGCTAATATTTGGATTGATGGCAAAGTAGTATATGACAACACGGTTATTGTAATCTCTTGCCTGCAATTTTTTCACCTTTGGTCACTGCTCAAGTCGCAATAAAAACTTTTTCAATTTTGTGCGCTGCAGAGCAGCAAATACAGCGATCTGGATGTCTCCGATTGAATATTTATGTTGTGTACTTCTAGTTCACTTCTATCATTGTAACCACACAAACGTACAATTTCAACTTTGTCTTAAATAGATAAAGCAGCCACTGTCAATTACAAGTGATTATTTAGAACATTTATTACTTACTATTCCATACAAATGTTACTAACTTACATGAATGGAATTAAAAAATAAAAGCCTACTTGCGACTTTAGTTTGAATTTTTGTAAAAATGGCTTATTCCATTTTGGTAATGAATGGAGTTATTAAACAAAATTTTACGCTACTTTCAAAATCTATAACTACAGAGCTACAAGCTAGCGGCTTTAATTTCTACTGACCAATATGTTTAAGTCTTAGCTTCTATTCACCATGTTGCCATTTTTAAAATTTGTCCACGTTACAAGTGAAAAATTAATAAGAATACAACTTTTCATGTTGTGATAGCCTGGTGACGTTAATATAAATTTCTTTACGAAATTTTGGTAGTTCACATTGGTGATTATTCCGAATCCAGAAGTGTAGTCAAAAAGCCTGATTTACTTCCGTCTTTTTTGACAAAAAAAATCAACATGGAGTGCCTTGAAAATAGTTATTATGCTATGAAAATGTGTGCCAAAATACTGTTTTCGATACGGAATTTAACAAAAAAGTTGGATTAAAATCGGTTGAAAAATGTAGATTTTACAGGGGTGCTTTCAAACAAAATGGTCACACTATACACATACATATATTCAGTTTGTTCATTTTTGTATATTTTTTTTATTCCAATATTACTTTGTGTAAGCTATTATTCATTTGACTGATTTGACCATTATCACTAATATTAATTTTTATTGATGCGAAAAATACAAAGTTGAAATATCAATATCCTGAATCAACTGCAAAATTGATAATTCCTCAGGTTAATTGGTTAAAGTAGTTAGGATAACCTCCTTGGTGCACTAGATTCCATTGATATGATAATGCTCCCTGTTGAGGAACAAAATATTCAACAAATGAAGCTCCCGAATCCTTAGTGGTATTTGAAGAATTATTTGCACCCAGACGTCCTACAGATGTCAAGTTGTTGTCTGCATCACTCAATAAGTCGACAAATCCTGTGGGGCAGTCTTTTCTATTATTGAGTGCTATATCTTCTCCACCTTTTTTAATGTAATTATGAAGTACAGTGAATGCCATTACAATTTTGTTGCATAACTCTGCAATAACACCAAATGTATTTTCGATTATCAACCGGAAATTGAGAATATTTTTTAATCCACCCAAATATTTTCTTGGGTACGGACGCATAACGATGTATGCTATGGAAATGCTTGAGAATTCAACAACCATCCATTTGAAAACTCAGTTTCAAACAGTAGATAATATACCTAAAGGAATTCATATAGGAATAATATTAGCTTCCTGAATTAGTTGACATTGGATAGTTAGTTATGTGCTTCCAATTCACTGCACCAATGCCATTGGGAATATTCCACCATTCGTAAAATCTTTCGGAGATTCCAACTAAGCCCTCTGTGCTTAATTCTGGCAATACGGTAGGTGCCAATACTCTCCATAAAACCATACAAGTTTCCTCCAATATACTACAAACAGTTTTGCCAATATAATTATTCCAAGGGATTTTCTGAATGTAACATCCCTTTGACAAATAGTTGAAATACAAACATTTGTATTCGTTGAAGTTAATGAGAGAGTTGATGACTGCGTACTTACTGTAACGTTATAGCCAGCCGTGGTCCTGGTTCGATTGAAGTCTTGGTTGGGTCTTTTTTATATGTGGAAAGATGTATCTAAATAGATGATCAAACATCTCTGGAGACATTATTTTGTATTTGAAAAAGTGCTTTCTATGTTGCGCTTTTGCATATTCCAACATATTTCTATACACATTAAAATTTTTGTTCCTATGTAAGAAATCTACAGACACAATGCCTGACATCAACAACAGCATCGCCCCCAGCTTAATATTTTTATCATTCATTTCTACTCTAACACCGCAAAAAACGTTCAATCAAAGTAAGCAAATAATATTTGTAGGATAAATGTTAGATGTTAGAATAATAAACTCAGAACAATTAGAACACAAATATATCTGGGTCATCGCACATCATCGGTTTCAAAAAATAAAGTAAGACAAAAAGATAAAAGTTGGCAATCTTTTGTACTAATTCTTATTTACTATTTTACCTAGTTTCTTGTAAAAACGGGAAGGTGAACTACTTCTTGACGTAGATGCTCACTGGACATGGGTCGAGAGTAGGCTACCTCCACGAGATTGGGAAAAAAGAGTCTGGAGCGTGCGAGAGCTGTGAAGTGGAGGATGATGAGGGATATGTATTCAGATGCTGGAGAAACAGGGAAGTGCTGAGGAAGCTGGAAAAGAAACTGGGATGATGTGTATCGGGAAAACATGGTGGAGATAATGTTGAGGGGCGAGTAGGAATGAATATAGGTAAGTAGCGTAGTGAAGAGCATGATTGGGGAAAGGGAAGGACTTGATATGACATTTGAGAGGTAGGAGTGATAGAAGGAAGATGACGTAGAGGAACCGCCGCCCGTCTTGAAGTATGCCAGGGTAGTGATTCCTAGGCGGGAGTAACAATGAGTTTAAGGTGGGTTTGGTTGGTAGGCATTTCCTTGGGGATGAGTCCAACACTGTCTGGGTACTCGTTAGAACCCATTGGAACATGTGTTTTCCATTTTGACTCGAAAAAAAAAATTGAATAAAATAGAATCATACAAAAATGTAAAAGTCGGCAATCTTTTGTACTAATTTCTATTTCCTATTTCACCTTATTTCTTGTATAATAGGTGCTTATATAAAGACTCGTATGCTACTTCATTTTCTTCTGTTCCTTTATTATTGTATTTGCTGTACAATTCCACCAATATTGATAGAATATGTGGTAAACTATAGGTTTATCAAAATAGCAGCACCTGACTGGGGCAGAAAGAAATCAATATGATCTCGTTGTTGTGGAGTAAATCGTATTATAATACAAACCAAATTTAAAAAATTATAATCACTAATCCAGGATTTCTCAAAAATGTTTCATTTGCTCGGTAATTCATTCGAAATATTTTCAATAGATATCGCAGAATAATAACTAGGTATTCAAAACTTGTAAAGCAATAAAATAATAATTATTCTGCGGTATCTATATCACAGGAAACTGTAATGATACTTTGAAATATTTACCTTGAACTAATGCTGGACATTATATCGGAATCCATTTCTTCGCTCATTTTAATGAGTAATTCGGGGTTAACAGGAGGTTCATAAAATTTTTCTTCTATAATATTCTCATAACAGTTTGAATACGCTGTCGATACTAATATAAATGATTGAATATGTTTACTTTGGATTACCAGATTGATTATTTCCATTGTACCTCTAACATTCGTAATTACCGATTGTTGAAGTTTCATGTCCATATTTAATGAAGCTCCACAATGAAAAACTATATGAATCTGCAAATCAACCATACAACTTAAATGATATTATACATGTGAAATCAAGCTCTTGGTACACTTTTTATATCCGACATTCATCATTTTGGGACCAAAACTTTTTTTTCAATTATCTTTAATTTATAATGATAATACTTATTGCACGGAAAATAGTCGTGTTTTGCAACCACTTTATCCAGACTGCAACAATTACTGTATTTTTGTAGCTAACAATTATTATCGTTACTCATGAACTAAGCACTGTTTATTGGGAATTCACTTACGCTAAAAGAAATATACTGATATTCAAAAATACGCAGACAACCCACTGACGTTTATCGAGAGTCAGGTAGACAGTCTGCTAATTTATTGATTAAATGTGAATGAAAATTCTTTCTGGGAATCGAAAGATCATTCATTGGCTCGTGAATTCAGTTCTCGAACATATTAAGCCCCTTGAAACTCCCAAAACTCTTGATAAATGAAACTGAAGTAGATTGTGGAAATGAACTCCGTATAGTTATGATTGAATTTCCCAAAATATAAGTTTTTTTATGAACACATTAACAGATGTTCAGGGTATCATGTAAAGTAGACGATTGATCCAGTAACATAGTAATAGTTATTTATGTACCAAGGCAGTAAAGTGATTCTTTATCGGACCAGTCTGGAATTATGAGACCAGCGAAGCGAGGCGAATAACAGGCGAGTCCGATAAAAACACGTTACTGACGTGGTGCATACAAAATGTTATCGCCAACTGCTCAGAATTCGGAATATAAGAATCTGAGGTACATTCAATTGCATTTTATTATGACAAAGTAAACAGCACATATAGAACAAATCTATTTATTATTTGTTATATTTAAATTGAAGGTACACCCTGAAGCATTATAAAAGTTAATTCCTGAAGTTAATGGAGTTCCAACAATAATTTGATATAGATAAATCGCGGAAAAACTATCATGGAGCCGTAATAAGGAGAAGCGTGACACTGACAGATGATGATTTTCGAGTAATGTCAAAGTCAAAATACTTTACCTGCCGCAAATGCGGCATATAAAGTAAAGGAAGGTAAACTGTTTGTTTACTTCCGGATATCAATCTCATAATTGATGGCTTTACTGACGGTTGGTGATAAAATATATTATTTAATGCAAAATAATTATGTATTAAGCAAAAACATACTATCGTATTTAACATATTTAATGGAGATACAAGTTGATACAACTTATTAAATGAGAAACAAAATTTTTACTTAATCTATATTTTAATTTTAAATCTTACAATGTACTTCACTTCCACGCAATAAACACACAGTCGTAGATAGTACAGTACAGTTGTCGTAGTTCTGGTGGGTTATATGTAACGTTATATTTGGCCACTATCCAAACTTCATTGGAATATTTAAATATCTACCGGACGGCGAGTAGCCAGTCCTTTTATCTTACCAACTTGTGATTCTCGTCGAGAACCTGTGGCATCGATCACCGCTGAGGGGCAAATTTTTACACTTAATGTGCGACGGATTATTTCTGTTGGTGAGGATCAGTATACACTGATATTGGCCAAATATTCCAATTCTTTTCTCCTATAGAGAGAGAAATTAAGAACACACTGCTAATATATGTAAATTATTCCTCGAAGCGGAGCATGTGAACAGGAAATGGATAATAGAGCATTGGTTATTTCAATAAAAACTGAAGATATTAATTGTTTCCGAGTTATAAATTCAAACACTGATAAACCTATTGTCATCCTTGAATTTGTATCATTTCTCCAGAAGCGTCTACTATTTGATAATATAAGCAAACTAAAGGGAACTGGCATATCTATCGTAAATGATATGTCACATGCAGATCGACAAAAACAAAAAAGGTTAGTTTATCATCTGAAGCTTGCCCGTGGTCAACAACATAAATCAAAAATAGTTAAAGATAAACTTGAGATCGACAATCAGTTGTACACTATAGAACAGCTGGAAGAGTTAGAAGTGAGTAAGGAGGAATCTGAAGATTTTCAAACACAAAGTACTAGTACCCAACACGTATCCAGTGAACTCAATTCTGTAAACAATAGGAAGCGGAAAAAAATCCAGTACAGTCCAAAAACACGAAGCGCCAAGCAAACCTTGTCGTTGTCGAAACACAATCGAATCAATCTTACCTTTCTTTATTATATAATATACATCTTGTTCGTTTTATTCAATTTCATGTGTAAATAAAATATTCTGTTTCAATGAGTAATTTAAGTATTGCTCATCTAAATGTTTGTTCCTTGGTTCCGAAAATTATTGATCTTAGAGCAGTTATCGATGAGAAAAAGTTTGACGTTTTCTGCGTATCGGAGACTTGGCTAAATCCTCAAGTACCCGATAACTTAGTGTCCATTGAAGGTTATAATGTAATACGTCATGACAGAATATTAACTAGAGGTGGAGGTGTTTGTATTTTTATTCGGAAGAATATTAGCTTTTCCTGCATTGAATTTGATAAAAACATTGAACAGCTGTGGATTAAACTGAAAATTAATCAGAAAGAAATTTGCCTTGGAGTCATTTACAGAGCACCAGACTATCCTCTAGGTAACTTTATTGATATATTTGAACAAACTCTCGGTCATCTAATAAGCGAGTT
>CAJUYH010003250.1:7837-23084 GCA_910591685.1 Galerucella tenella | reverse complement strand
AGGTCTTTTCAAAACATGTACTTACGAACCACATTCCCCTTGTCTACTATAAAAACTACATGGATCTGTTTTCATAATACATTCTTGTGTACTGGGGCATCCTATATCTTGACAATTTCTTCCATATTCTGTAACAAACCAATGTTGAAAGATTCAATTAGGGCTAAGTGATACAATAATATGTTTCGTAGTTATACTCTTAATAGAAAATATTGTGTTTTTGGACTGGGAATGGAGTAGTAAAATGAAAATCGGTCGTATTACAGATCCCTCACAAACGAACATTTTTAAAACATAGTGAAATCCATTTGCCAGATTATTGTGGCGAAATATGTAGGTGATGAATTAATAAGTAGTTGAGATATAGGGGGAGCTGGAAAATCAATCAATCTATTTTATACTTCCAGAGAATTCCTTGATCTTCACATATATTTCTTGGAATTTTAGATTTCAAACCAATAAAATAAATACATACTTACTTGTATACGAATACACGACATTTAAATATCCCAAAACGAGAATTATTGTATAATAATTCATTTTCTTTTTCATAAATCTGAAACAAATTCGGTATTTTAACAACTAATCGAGTCAACAACAGCAATTTATCAAACGTAACAATATAACTATTTAACACTATGACAAAAACAAATTATCCCCTAGTATGTTTATATACTTAGTATATCATTAAACTATTTGATAAATTGGATGATTGATGGTAACTTAACCAATATGTGTGTCTGTAGAAACAGAGTAGGTATATAAATTCCTTATCTATGAAGCTTAACTAATATAGTAATCCAGTCATTATATACATTTAAAAGTGAAAATGAACCGAGAAAGCCAAATTTTGGACATCACGTGGGGGGTGGCTAGAAAAGCTTAAGTTCAAATTGTCGACCAAAATAACCTTGTGCAATTTCCGCCATCTTGAAAAAACCGTTAAATTCAGTTTTTTCATCATAACTCGGTTCCCCGTTGAGATACGAAACTTTTTATGGAATACTTTTTTGTTGCTCTTCTTGCGATCTACAATTAAGGTCCCATGCATTTTTCACGTATCGATCGTCGTTTTCGAGATATCGATCAAAAATATCAAAAATTTGGGGAGAATTTTTTTTTTTCGCTATTCACTTTTTTCTGGTGAAAGATATCGGAAAATGTTCGAAATAAAACTTGTAGAGCGTGTCCAGACCTACAAATTCGTTTTTTTATTTCTCATTTCCGACAAAAATTACGACCTCTAGCGCGCCACAAAGTCAGTGAAACTGTGCCCGGTTTTCATTTAGCCGCTCGCTCGGTTGTATCCACGCGTCAAAGTGGATGGAAAATGGTTCAGGGAATTATTGCAATACAAAAAAAAGTCATAAACCAGCCAAATTAGAAATCAAATGTTGTATGTTTGTGTTTAAGATAATAATAATTGCTGGATTGTGAATTTTTGTAATTATTTTATTAGATGACTGACAAGTGCTCAATCATGTCGAACTCTGGTTACAGAAGGGAGATGTCAAAACCCCCGACAACGCGATACTGTCATTGTAAACATTCTATAAAAGTTAACAGAAACTGGATATATAACATCTCCTTTCTTTACATAAATTATAAAATACATTTCAATAATAGTCAAACGAATATAAACAACTAATCTTAATATCTAATATAGTCTCTCAAGTAGGTCGGTGTTTTTATTTGTCGGCGAATTCGTACGTTGGAAGGGTTCTCACGAATTTCACTTTCCCCGTTGATGCTACTTGAAACCCGAGTTGCTTCGGTTATAAAATTTTCGTTACTCGACCTATTATTTATAATGTTAGGAGGTTCCTGTGAAGATTCTGCCGATTGATTATAGGTTAAATAACTATCTAAGAGTTCATTGAACATAGACGTTGTCTCAAAATTGTCTCTATCAAATTTTCTCAGAAACTTCCTATTCCTGACTAAAACATTGTCATTATCACGTTTTCTGACCAAATAGGATCTTGGTCTGTATTTGTCTATTCGTACAACTAGACCAGGTTCCCAAATGTCAGAAGTTTGTATCATGACTTTATCTCCCTCTTTTAGAGGAGGTAAATCTTTTGCAGATTTATCAAAGTAGGACTTTTGTTTAGCACTATTTTTAACAATTTTTTCTTTCATGTTTTTGATTGAATACCCAGGTTTCAAGGCTTTTTCTGTAGTTGGTAATATTCCATTAATTTTTCTGCCAAACAAAAGTTCTGCTGGAGAAGGTACATCATAATTATTTGGTGTATTACGGAGTTCCATTAGAGTCATGTACATATCTTTCTCATCTTTTAGAGCCTTTTTTAAAGTATTTTTAATTGTTTGCACATGTCTCTCTATGAAACCATTTGATTGCGGATATCTAGGTGAGCTAGTTTTATGTTGTACCTCCCATTCTTTGTATAACTCTTCTATTTATTAACTTTATCTTTAGTAAGGCATCTTTACATAATAATGGAACTGTTTTGTGCTTCAAGTTGATAATATAGAAATTCAATAATTCTGTTATATCACCTACTTGAACATAGAGGTCACAGTTACCCAAAATATCTAGTTTATTACCCCCATAATCTCTAATATTAATATCATCGACAGGTTGCACTTTATGAAACATATTTAACTCTCCAAAAATATCAGCAGGTATTGTATTAACATCTGCGCCACTATCTAGTTTAAAAGTTATAGTTTTATTACAATCTTTAATATATACTTTCTCATACCACAAAGATGAATTTGCATCCCTTTCTAATGAACCTATAAAATAGTCAATACCATGATTTGTTTCAACTACATTTTCTGATACTTGTAATGTATTAACATGCTTTGTTGATGTACAGTATTTTTCAAAATGATTGAGTTTATTACACCTTTTACAATGCTTACCGTAAGCTGGGCACTTGGCAAATGCATGTTTAAAACCACATCTACTGCATTTTCTCTGTTCTCCCCGACTATAGGTTTGGTTTGACCTACCTTTGTTTACTGTTTCACAGCTTTTCCTTCTAGTCTCATTGTTCCATTTATTGAACCTACTATTTTCAGGTTTGTTACTTTCAGTTCTTACTTCATTGACTTCCAATTTCATTGCTTTGTTCATCAGATTTGCGATGTGACTTTCAGTTTGTTCGGCTGCTTTGCAAATCTCTATAGTTTTATTGAGTGTTAATGCTGACTCTGTAAGTAATCTCATTCTAATCTTTTGGTCCCTTATACCTATAACAATTCGATCCATTACCAATCTGTCTTTCATGTCTCCATAATCACAACTTTGTGCTAGTTTTCTTAAATCTCCTAAAAATGTGTCGAATGATTCTCCAGGCCCTTGAATTCTTGTATTGAATTTATGTGTTTCTACACTCAGATGGCTCTTGGCATTGAATAGAGTATCAAATTTGTTTATTAATACTTGATAGTCCTTCTTATCATCCTCTGTTAACTGGAGATTGGTCTCGTGCTGCTCTAATATTGCTTCTCCTATACATACTAAGAATGTTGCTGCTTGAACTTCTGCATCTCTTGAACTGCATCCTGTCGCCACCCTGAATAATTGAAAATTATTCTTAAATTTTTTCCAGTTAGCACTGAGGTCCCCCTCAGTAGCCATTGGCGAAGGCTGCTTCAAAAATTCCATCCTGAACACGTGGCTCTTACCTCACTTACTTCGATTCTATATCGTTCGAAGACTATGGTTTTTATTAATTTACTGACTGCGCCATGTTGTATGTTTGTGTTTAAGATAATAATAATTGCTGGATTGTGAATTTTTGTAATTATTTTATTAGATGACTGACAAGTGCTCAATCATGTCGAACTCTGGTTACAGAAGGGAGATGTCAAAACCCCCGACAACGCGATACTGTCATTGTAAACATTCTATAAAAGTTAACAGAAACTTATTGATGGTCCTGGCTGTTCAAGTTCCTCCTCCGTAGACTCTTCGAGTCGTGAAACCTCTTCAATCGCAGGAAATGATGTTGTGACGGTCGAAAAATCGTAATCATCGTCATCGTCGTGATCGTCGTTGAATAAAATTTCGACTCTGGCGACATTGTCACATGTCTGTCCACTGCACTGCAGGCAAATAACGGAGCAATGGATTCCTGCTTTCCTGCAGCCACAAGCAGCTCCACACTTTCCTTTGCATTTGCACGAAATGAGTTTCAAAAGTTCAGGTGGAGCGGGTGCGGCTGTGGTGCAAATTGGTTCGAGCCCGTTATTTGTTTGTCGCCAACCCCATTCTTGAGGATCTTTAAAAATTCCGAGCCACGTTTGTACTTGTAAATATGTCCGGAAAACGTGTTGGCGGACTGCACTTTCCGTTGGTGGGAGCAGTTAAAGATTATTCGTCTTGCTTGTCGTTATTGATTTTGCGAAGCGATGGAATCGCAAAATATCCATCGTCGTGTCCTCTTTACGACCACCATAAAAAGCGATAAGGAACAGCTTTCCCGCGCAAGCTAGCATCTCCGGATCGACCTTTTCTTGCTTGAATGATTCTACCGATGACCGGAGGTTCGGATTCTTCTCGAGGGTGCTGATGAACTTCGACTTTCCAATGTTATAAAAAGATGACGTGGTGTCACAACCGCTGAAAGCATGAATGAAAAGAATGTTCTCAAGAACAGACTTATCATGCTTGAAACATTTTGGAGAGTACATTTTGCCGGTGTTTTGCCTTTGGCTGGTTTGTGGAAAAAGATATTTTTTTTCTCCATTGCAAGTCCGTAAATTAGGACCAAAAGATCGATATCTTCGCCAACGATTTCCACAGAGTCATGGAGCGATGCATAGTCACGTGCTCCATGGCGAGACGCCATGACGCGCCATGGAGACGCGTCGGGCGCGCTGGGGCCGACTTTGTGGCGCGCTGGAGGTCGTAATTTTTGTCGGAAATGAAAAATAAAAAAACGAATTTGTAGGTCTGGACACGCTCTACCAGTTTTATTTTAAACATTTTTCGATATCTTCCACCAGAAAAAAGTAAATAGCGAAAAAAAAAATTCTCCCCAAATTTTTGATATTTTTGATCGATATCTCGAAAACGACGATCGATACGTGAAAAATGCATGGGATCTTAATTGTAGATCGCGAGAAGATCAACAAAAAAGTATTCTATAAAAAAATTCGTATCTCAACGGGGAACCGAGTTATGATGAAAAAACTGAATTTAAGGGTTTTTTCAAGATGGCGGAAATTGCACAAGGTTATTTTGGTCGACAATTTGAACTTAAGCTTTTCTTGCCATCCCCCACGTAATATCCAAAATTTGGCTTTCTCGGTTCATTTTCATTTATTTCCCGATTTTTCCGACGTAATGACTGGACTATAGTAAATTTGCGAAAACTACTACAGTCATAGAGAATCGTAAAGAAAAAAATGATAAAAGAACTGTTCAACGTGTATCGTTTTGTGGCATAAAGTTACCACTAGCGCCTACCTTGGCTACAGATCATTTAAGATGCGGGATTTTTGAATTTTTAAACTTTGAGATATATGCAATATTTTATTTTGCTCTTTAGTATTTGTTTCTTGGTCTTTCAAGTCAAGTCTTAGTTTTTTTTTGTTCACATACCAATAAAAATAACTTTTTTTTTGTTGATTTTATTTGTTGTTGTCAGTGTTTTGAAAAATTGTGGCATCAAATGTCTCCTTTCCAATGGTCCTTCCCATTTTTTGGTCAACTTCAGTAGTTTTCCAGAAATAAGGAAATTGGGTCACACGGGTGCATTATGTGCTGATGATTTTTTCCCTTTGCGGTTTTCTTCTTGGATGTAAATTTTTTCCGGAAATAAACATGACAGTCTGATATTTCTGTTCATATATTAATACCTAAAGATCGTCGAAAGTCCGTTATTTTATTTTCTTCCCGAGTAACTCCACGCGGTGCTCGTATTATTATTTATAGGTGCGTTGCTTTTTGTTGAAGATTGTTATGAAAAATTTGCACAAAATTGGACTGAATCGTCTATGACTATTCGCACTTTGAAAGGTTATAATTTCGGTTGCCAAAATACCCTGGAAATTCTGCAATAGATTTCGAGACATGGAGAAGCAGATTTTTGCAGGATTCGGATAAATTTTTGGCCCAGCTTGTAAAAAGTCTGAATAGTCGAGGATTATTGTCGAGCAAAAAACAAACTTACTGGAATCTGAAATTCCAGATTGCCTCATTCACGCACTCCAGAAATTCGTGACTAAAGCGAACTAGAATTTGTCTAGGACACTGGGATTAATGTATTTCTAACCAACTCGATCTCAAATTTGTCGGAAGACAACCATTTTTTTTCAGTCTAAAAATTCCGAATTTTGGAACCCACGTTTTTGCAAAAAATACCCAGTTGAGACCCACAATTGCGCCTGGTATGATCCTTTCGCTTGAATAACTAGGGCTTAAGGTGTTCATCGCCCTTCATTTACTGGACTATGCGGCAGAAGGCGATCATGAATCCATTTTTTGGTCATCAGTGTACCAAATACAAATAAACAAACAAAAATTGGCAGAAAATTCACTGCTACGGGCAATTTTTATACCATACTTATAAAACATGAAAAAATTGTGGTTTACTATACCAAAATAATTAACAAAGTAGTTATTTATGTATTAAGTGCGAAAAGTAATATATTATTACTTGAGAGTAATGGTAATTACAATATAATGTAACGCTTTTGCTCTTAATACATACAACATTTTTTCTGCAATCACTTAATTGTAACTATTAAAAACAAATATACAGTAGAATTCATGGAAACTTTTAAAACCTGTCAGTTTAAATATGTCAATTCAAATATGTTTCAAACTTTTATATCTGTCACTGTCAATATAATTGTGTTTGTAGTATCGGTTGTTATGGGCAACGAGCGTTTTGCCATTTTTTACGCTCGGCGAGCGTAAAGTAACTCTCCTCTAGAAACGTCAACTTTTCGTTGTCAATGGCAAGCGAAAAAGCCTACTTTTCAATGTGATTGTAGAAAAACAATATTTTCGTATTTATATAAAAAATTAGATCCATACAATTTTTAATTTTGGCAAAAATCTTGACAATTATTATTATTAGGGCCAGAATTTTCACCTTCAAGGTAAACTCCAGTTGTGGAGAAACAAAGCAACGCTGTGTAACACGAATTATTAATGATTTAAGTAAATAATTTAAAGTAGATTATTAAATATATGAGTAATACTAATATAAACAACATGTGTTTTTCCATTACTATTACGAGTATTTATATAGATTCCAGTTAAATGTAATTAAGGATGATAATATCAACAAAGAGAATCGCAATCTTTTGAAAATATTAAATAAAATCGACAAAGAGCTGAGCTGTATCCTGATATAGTGTCGAGACGATTTATTTTAAATACATGGTATTGATATTTGACCTTAAAATTTATTTTTAATAATAGATAAATCTTTCATAAAGAACATTTTTAATGATTTGAAAGGTAGAAACAACTACTCCTTGGAATAAATGTAACAGAATTTTGCACCAAATTGACTAAATCCTTAGTTTTGGTTCGGAATTGAAAAAATACAGGTTTTTTTGGTACAATACTGAAGAAGACCTGTATAGTTCATTTACGATAAGTTTGCAATACCAAACATGTAATTTTTTTCTGGCTATTGGCATAAAATTATGTTGATGAATTGTTTAATGTATAAGATTACATTCAACTCAAAAATAAGATCAGAAATTATATTTTGATGAGTAAATACATAAATTTCAAGATGTCCAGGTTTGAATCCTTACGTTTAACTGAAAAATGTTATCTTCAGGCACATGTTGAATTACATCGTTATTGCAGAATTAAGTAACAATGTATTTATTAAAAACTTGCATCTCTTGCAGAAGTAATAAGAATTAGCGGTCCACCGTTATTTCGTTATCTCACAAAATATGTTATTAGGGATGCTACCATCTCCTTGCAACCAATTGATAAAGACTCATGCATTGCGACGCAGTGTTCGATACTCTATTTTAAATATAGTTATGAAAAAACAGATTATAATTTACACAGTAAATAACGAATTATAAAATGCAAATGGAAACGACAAGAAATTCTGATAAAATTGTCTGATTTTGACAACATAAGTCTGGCAACCAATGAACCGTATTTTCCAATACATCGTGTCAAAACTCAATGGCCATCGGTTCAAGTTGTTTATTGACCCTCTGTATTATCCAGATATAGCAATAGTCACTATTATTTGGTCGTTGTTATAGCAAAAAATATGTGGGATAGGTATTCCTAATTGGATCGAGCTGCGCAATATTGGTAATTTAAATTTTAGCATATTATAGACATTAAAAAATAAATTAAACAGTCCTAGCCTTGATGCGAACAAAATTCTTCAATGGGTTTGTCTAACGGAAATATTTATATTTTTCGAATAATTATTTAGAATATTAAAAAATGTATTATTCAACCAAATATTCTTTTTTTTTGCAATTTCTCCAAGTTTTGTTGAAAAATGCTTAGTGTAAAAGCTGTAGATTTTTAAATTACCTGGAATTTGTATTTACAATTTTTTTTATATGAAGCGCTTGTGAGATGGAACTAAAAAAAACTTTTTTTCTCCCCGCCTCTGCTATTCCAGTCCCGGAAAAAAATTTATTTAGTTTATATAAATCAGATAAAACCAACCTGTTTACAATTTTCATGAAATTCAATATAATGTCCTGGACTATTATTATTTACCCCTCAAAAAGCGTGTTAATATAGTACATTCCCTGTACTATAAACTATAAGCATTTTTATTTGAATCTCCAAGATTTTTATCTGATTAATTTTTTTTCAATTCTTGAAAACGATGTTGCTATAAATAAATCCGTCTCATTCGCAAATTTCATCAACGATCGATCACAAACATTCACCAAAACACTTGGTATGTGGAAAAATACACAAAAATATATTCTTCATTTACCTTTTACGGGAAAATATTCTAAACTGGGCACTGTAAACTAATAATAATTAAAAATAAACAACACTATTCACTGGTGTTAGTGTTAAGCAACAGAATATCACAACAAACTGTCATTGACTAAACTGACTGAAGTCAAGTTTCCATGTAGAGCGCAGTTTACCATGAACGACGTCATAAACATTATAGTTCCTGCTACCTTGGACATTACGAGGGTCAAACTATTACTTTTTCATTGATATAAATAATTTTATTTTAAGAGAAAATTTGAAATAAAATCAAACAAACATACAAGGGGTGATTGAAGCCTTTCTAAATTCCAATCCATGAAGTATTCAAAAAGTGGTACAAAATTGTTTTGGAAAACGTGCTGCTTGAGATTCGGTAATAAGGTTGTAATAAATAATAATTTTAATTGAAACAGCAGAAACCATAAAGTTGTTTCACAAATTGTAATTATTTTTCCATACCTGATCAATTCCATATCTATCCAAAATTATGAACCTACCCCTTTTGTGCTCTTTTCAATTAAGACCAGAGGAGCGCAGAAATTTCATATCTTTCGAATTTTCCAAGTTATAACTTTGTAGAAAATGAGTCCTTTGTAAGCACTTTATGCGGGCGAAGAGCCAGGGACTATGGGACAATTACTTTTATTGCTATTGCAATTGCATGGAAGAATTTTAATAGTAGTTTTTACAACTAGATCGCAAAGCGTCACTTTTCCCACGAGCCGTAAGGCGAGTGCCTCAAATCTAGCGAATGGGGAAAGTGATTTGCGTACAATTTGTACACAATATTTTTTCCACAATCACATTTATTAATTTGATTTGATCTTGGTTCATAATTTCTAAAATGATGTTTAATAGGTTAGTGTTTTTATAATTAATAAATCAAAATGAATAATGGAATGGATAGTTCACTTACTTTTGGTTTAAATTTAAAATTGTACACCAATAAGATTCACTCTTAGGTTGAATTTTCAAAAAAAGTTGACAGGTCAAAGGTAGCTTTGTTTGACATTTCGGTGCGGAAAAGTGCCTAATTACTTTTCCAACGGTAATTTTGCGTATAAAAATTTGTGTAGAAAAGCTTGTTTAGCATAGTGGTTGTAGGAAATAGTATATTGTACAAAAAGTGGGAAAAGTACTTTTCGCACATGTTGCACACTATACTTTTTCTACAACTACACAAATTTAAAGAATACAAGTAAAGTAACTTAATATTTATTTTTATTTATTTATTTTTTATTTATTTATATATAATTGTAATACAAACAGGACGAGCCCAAAGCAGTATTCCTAATATTTGTTACAAACACGATAAATAAACCAACATTAAGAGTAGAAAAAATATTGTAAAACTACAGTATTAATAAATATCGGAAGAAAAAAAAAAGAAGGAACATTTTAAAACTGTAAAAGCATGCTACCATTAACAATGACTCTAATCAGCTTGTCAAAAGTTCTCAGAGAAGAAGAAAAAATATCAACTGTGGAGAGGTCACAACAATATTTATCATAAGCTTTGCAGCAACGATTCAGTTGAGAATTTAGATAATAATTAGTATTTGCTTGGTTCGTAATGAAGGTATGTTTATTTCTTGTATTATATGCTTATTATGGCTAGTAAAACAAAAATAACACCAAAGTATCCCATCTTTAAGATGTTAAGTAATTTCATTCAAAATTATAGTTGATTGTGAGATTTGTACAATTTTGTAAGGTCAAACCCGGAACGTCATTTCTTTTCATCAAATTCTTCGTTATCTGAACCTATCTTTTCGAATTTAAAAACTTCTAATATAATCTGACAGTTTCATGACAACTGCGTAGGTATTTAAGATTACAGTAGTCGATTTTATTTGATTCTCCATATAAATGTATGTAGCGTGGGCAAAGTGCCGTGAGAAATAATATTTCTCACAGTATTAACAATATTTGGTTTTGAAATTAGGTGAAAAATAAGTCACTTTTCATAGCAGTTGTAGAAAAAATCGACCCCACCAAATCATTCAACTCACAAATTTATCGTCGTTAAATATTAACTATCCCCTCGTATTTGGATGTTTTTTTTTTTCGTTGATACGTGGATTAAATTAAATTTTAGTTCTCGAATATGTAAACGAATATATTTTTGATATTGAAACCATGCGCATGATGATATATTATTAAACTGGTCCGCTGTTAACTATCGATTCAGAAGTAGTTCGAGCATAATACAGAAATAAAGTTTGTTAAAATGTGTCCTCACCAATGACATTTGGTGATAAATATAGAACTGTCTACGGTGATCTCTTTAATTGACTGTAATTGTGTGAATTTTAAATTTAATATTTTGTTTGCAAAAAGGTTTTTTACAGGGTGGTCGAAAACTTTGGTCGTGTATACTAATATTCTTATTTTTATTTTTTATTTTTATACCATGCATGTGTTTCAGTTAAAAATACCTGTCTATTTCCAGTTAATCACTTAAGAGAATAGGAAGAAAGTGTTATGTTGACTTTATTATTCGAGGGGCATCTACCAAATTCGACCTTGCACAATTATGCTTTGTATATTTTTTTGTTTCCCTACGTCCTCACGTTTAAGTTCACATAACGAAAATTTTATTAGAAATATGAAAGCTCCGCAACATGTAGGTAGCCAAGCGGTCCAAGCGGATTTTGGTTCACGTACTACTCTATAAGCTTCGTCAGTACTGAACTGGGAGACCGCCGAGACCGGCGAGCGTTGTATCAACAATGGAACGGCACGCGACTACCGAAGCAGAGAGACAATGTCAGTCATAGAAGGATAGAAAAGCGAGAGATGGATTTTTATCCGATATTTTAGTGGTAGCAACCGAATTTCAATAAGGAATTGTACGGTCATAAGTAATTTGAGGATTCTGAGATTTTTATATAAGTAGTATTCATAAAGCTTCAAATTAGACTTCTTATCAATTAGTTTTTCCATTTAATCCATATTTAATTCTTTACAAGGGCTCAAACTTTGCTTAATATGTGTAATTACCTCATGATTCGTATTTTTTTCAACAAAATTTGGTTAGCATTTCAAAGTTTCTATTCGATGAGAACACTAACAGCCAGTTTCACAATAATAGGTTACCTCATGGTTAAAAAGTATCCAATGGTTACGACAAAATTTGGGTTTCACAATATGTGGCCAAGGGAATAAGTATAGGTTAACCATTAAAACATTTAACTGCAACCCAAAATAAACCCAAAGTACGAGTAACTGTGCTAACCAAGGAAATCTAACCTAATTTATGATTGTTAACTGCATCAACTGTCAGATTTTAAAACTGTATATTGTTATTTTCAATTACAAACAATTCGAAATATGAAAGAGTACGATGTTAATGCCTATAGCAGTTACGATGAAGTCAGACGGTCAAAAATCATTCGCCCAAGACGTGATTATTTCGAAGAATTCGACAGTCACAATTTGTTATGCAGATTTCGTATGTCAAAGTGGACAGTAGAAAGTCTCTTGGAAGATATTGAGGAGGCTATTTCCCATCCTACAATTAAAGCGTGGGGTAGTTTGGTAGTTCCAGTATAAAAACTGTAAAACATAACCTCTAAAGGTCTGCTTTTTCCTTTCATTTGACATAGAGTGCGAGTTGTTCAAAACACTTGAACTTGGTTTAATGATAACTGATGTTTAGACTGTGGCTGATTGATGTATTTATTATCAGCAATTACGTCAGTCTAAACATCGGTCATCATTAAACCGAGTTTAGGTGTTTTATACAACTCGCCCAGAACATCATATCCATATACTATCGATGGTTTTCATACCAACACAACAAAAGTTAATATAATTTCATAAGTTATCCTACCATTAGTTAAATGATGATTGTGAAACATGTTCTAATGGTTAGTGTCTTGGTTAAGGTTACTTAATCCTAAGAGTTTACCACCGATTGTGAAACTGGCTGTAAGTTTAACATTAATCTACATGATATATTTTTCTCTTAATTTTCAATACATCCATTACCTCAAAATTCTTTGCCAAAAATACTTCGATATTTTGTCAAATCGCTGCCGATAGATACCCCTTAATTAGAAAAAAATGATGCATAAAAAATTTAACCAAATTTACTCGTTGCCCCTTCCACGCAGCACGCTTTTGAAGGCAATAAAAAAGGCAGGTTGTGATAAGCAGTTTATCACTTCATATGGTTATAGAATTAAGTTTATAGGAGCGGTTTGTTTGAGATATGCTTAAAAAGCTGACAGAATCATCTTCAAATGGCACTAGCTCTCTTAACATGAAATCACATCTAGTACCCGTAGGTTGCGTTTGGCAGGATACCTTTGTATGTAATATAATATATTACGGTAAAAGTAGATATTGTGGTAAATGTACACATTTTCGGGTAAATGTGCACATTTACCTCCTCGTTTGGGTAATGTGCATTCAACTAGCATTCACAATTTCAAAGAAGGGAAATCTACATTGAATTCACAATGACCATGTCGTTTTGGTAAATGTGAGAAAAAGGGGAAGGAAATATAATCATTACATTCTCCCTTCCCCTTAAAAGATATCCAATACTTTGTAATGGACATTAATATATTCAAGAAGGGGAAGGGAATATAGTCATTGGATCCACCCTTTCCCCGCTTGATTAACTTGATAGGCGAGTTACAAAGTATTGAATGCATTCACCCTTCCCATTTTTGAAAATTATCCAATACTTGATATGCGCGTTACATATCAAGTGATTCAAGAAGGGGACGGCTAATCCAATGATTATATTCCCTCCCCCTTCTTGAATAAACTAGTGTGCATTACAATGCATTCATCACTTGTTCGAAATCAAACTTAAAAAACAATAAGAGAAAAAAATATATTTACTATGAATATCTTTTCACTGCAACAACATTTTTAATTTATTTGTATTCCAACTTTTCTTAAAACATGAAGGTTGGAGAAGGTATACATTTACCAAAACGTGAAGGCAAGAATACACATTTGCCGGAGACGTACATATACATTATATTCAGTTCACATATTCGTAGCTTTTTGGGAAATGTACACATTTTACGGTAAAAGTGGACACTTCCCAAGAGTGTTTATTCACCGTAACATATATACAGATCCTGGAAAATATTTCAATAAAAAATCCAGGTCTGTATTTGAGAGAAAAAAGTTCATGGTAACAAAAACGAACAGCTGTAAAGTAAATCGCACCGCTTCCCTAGCAACATCTGAGCAACTATTAATAGACGTCGCCATTTTATTCAAAATTTACTATTTGAAAACATTCGATATTGACACGTTCAACTATGAAAAGCCTAAAGGGCTAAGTATGTAGGTATTGATTTTAATTGAAAAATGACTTTTGATTATCAACAATATATTAGTTAAACGTTAGTTCTTTAATGTGCTTTTTCATTGGTAATAGAGTAATAGAGATGGAGATGAAAGTTTACCAAGCACCTCTAATAATGTAACTGCGTTGTTTCTTATGCTTCAACAAGCAAAGGAAGCGATCTATGATTTGTGTTTAATAGCTGTACTGTTACTATAAACAATTATTATAATAACTAATATTATGGATAAGTACAATAAAATTATTAAAAATATCTATTGTTTATGTTGTTCAAGTATTATTAATAATAAGATTATAAATACAAGTACAAGTAGGTTGTAGGTAAACTATAGTACGTAACTCGTGCTGTAAATAAAGCATTTTACGCACTCGCGGAATTACGTAACTTTTCCACTCGTGCGTAAAAATCGTTCTTACCACACACGTTACGAAATATACTATTATAAAAAAGGAAGTATCATTTGTTTGATATCTTTGCTAATAACAACAGCAAATTTAGGACAATTTTCGGAATTTCTTAAACCACCTAGGCAATGTTCCATCAATAAACCAAACTTTTTCCCGATATTTTATCTATGCAGGTTTACGAGATCTCTACAGACGTCAGTTAAATCCGGTCCACCCGGTATAAGACCAATAATTTCTTATCTTGGTAGTATTTGCATTTGACACTTCTGTTGCTTTACATTTTATGTATAACAATTACAAGATTCACTCTATTCATGAAAACTGACCATAATCTACATTAACAATGTATTCCGCATCATTTCCGTATACGTTAAAACCCCGATCTTCACACATTTTCATAAGAATCAAAAGGAGTAGAAAAGTGTCATTTCTCTTTTATATTTCTCCACCACTCGGCACACAATAATGGCACAGTCCTTTTAGCTCTTATCTTTTCAGATTTGGCATTTATTGTGCGTGGTTGTCTCACTTTATTGTTGTTTTTACGACTTATTTTGAGAGAGAGA
>CAJUYH010003249.1:0-33854 GCA_910591685.1 Galerucella tenella | reverse complement strand
AAAATGATTTTTTCTTCTCCAAATAGTCATGAAATTTTCGAAAATCCACTTATCAAAACTAAAGATACTCATTACTCGACTAATACTATAGATAGAACGTTCTAGTTTTCACCAATTTATTCAGGGGGAAATTTTACATATCCCAGTGAATTTTGAGTCTATAATTTCAACCAATAAGGAAGTTAGAAGTAACCAGTTTACATTAAATATTTCCATACCTACCCATTGCTTCA
Organism: Galerucella tenella; assembly: GCA_910591685.1. Classification (NCBI taxonomy): domain Eukaryota; kingdom Metazoa; phylum Arthropoda; class Insecta; order Coleoptera; family Chrysomelidae; genus Galerucella; species Galerucella tenella. The sequence goes on along the minus strand of CAJUYH010003249.1, from coordinate 33,621 downwards.
AAATTTTCGCAAAAAAAAATGTTTTCGACATAAGAAATTCTCAAAATTCTTCTCGAGGGGTTTCTGGGACGAAAAATCGAGTGGCTCAGTTTGGTTTTGTATCATATGATTTTTTCTCCTCCAAATGACGTTATGAAATTTTCGAAAATCCACTTTTTTAAACTAAAGATACCTACTCGTAATTCCATTAATATGATAGATAGAACGTTCTAGTCTTCACCAATCGATTCATTGGAGCATTTCTCATCGGTGAATTTTGATTCGATAATTCTGAACAATAAGACCGCAGAAACTGTTTTCAACAGGATAACGTACCGCCACATTACGCAATAAACGTGCGCGATTTTTTAAACAGATCTTTTCCATAACAGTGGATAGGAAGTTGGTAACCAGTGAATGGCCCGCTAGATCTTAGCCCGCTTAACTTCTTTTTATGTAGTTATTTGAAATCTAAAGCCTACCTAAACAGACCTGAAAATATTTGTCAACTACAAAACCGAATTAGACAAGAAATACCCCATCAAAAGGAGTCTAATGTGCCTAGATCAGAAGTTAAAATAAATTATCCAACATGAGAATTATTTATATTTTATTATACATCTAAATAACATAATTAATATTCATTTAAAACTACATAACATATCACTTATAACACTCAACAAGTCTTGAAAATATAATTATTATTTAGGTCCGGTAATCTCCAAAATTTAAAATATTTATTGTCTCGTTCCAAAGCTGTTGAGCTAAAGCTGGATTTTGAGCTGTTTTATAATGTTCCTGATTCTGACAATCGCTGAAAAAGCCGCCCGTAAAACGTTCTATGTTTGGTTCTAAAGCACAATATAAAGTTGTTTGGGCGCCTTCCTCAGGGGTCTGTAAACCAAAGCATATAAGTATTATACACTGCGTCCATAGAGTAGCCCCAACAAGCCGATTTTTCATTTCAATTTCAAGTTTTACTTTGGTTTGGTAGACCGGGCAGCATTTTCGGAATTCGCCGACACATTATGCTGCTCGGAACGACTCGGACTTAGACTCGTAAAGTCCCGACGTATTGGACTAATGCGTCGGGGATTTACCTATGTAAAATACATGTGCGCATTGCCAAGTAAGTACGTGTATATTTTTGTTAAGTTTCTAGAACAGTAACAAGCTATAGGTACTATTCAAGTAAATATAAAAATAAATATTAAAACTTATATAATAAAATGGATCCAAGAACATTACCAAATGTGCCTTACAAAGATACGTCATCCAATACGATTAGGTTGCAAATAAGTGAGCAAAAAGATTTTGAGGTTTGTAGATTTTGGTATTTTAAGGTTAAGTTTGTGTTATATGATATATTTGCCGAGCTGTAAAATCAAAAACATAGGAAATATAAATATATTAATAGGAAAAATAATAATTATAATTTTTTATTCATGAATTTGGAATATAGAATCTTATTACGTTGAAGAATAAACAGAATCTTAAACTAATTGGTTTTTTGTTGTAGAAATGGTTGACTGAATTGGAAAATACCCAAAAAATAACTTGGAGAGTTTCAAAAACCAAACAAAGGCATAGTCTGCAAAAAGAAACGACAGCATCCTACACGAAAAAAAGGTAAAAACATAACTGTACAGCATACATCAATTGGACGAAGAAAGACGAAAATGACAGGAAAGAAAGCAATGTGTAGTGGAAGAAAGTCTCAACAATTTAAAAAAACAGTTAAAAAAGCACCCCATTCCTTGGCGATATGTGTTGAAAATAATGTGGGTTTAGGAGGGAATAAATAAAAAAAATGAAAATATCATCTTTTATTTTTCAATTTTTTTTATTAATAAACGTTGCAACAATTGTTTTTTATTTATTTTTGTGATTATGTACCTACATATAGTGAGTTTTTAGAATGGTAAATGTAAATAATATTCGCCCTGTGTAATTGACAAAAAAAAGCTCAGACGCGTCAAATTTTAAATTTAAAAGGACATCTTGTTATAATAGGACGTTTAACGTTTTGTAAATCCCCGACGCATTAGTCCAATACGTCGGGACTTTACGAGTCTGAGATTCGCATTACTCGAGTCGTTCCGAGCGGCTAATGTGTCGGCTAATTCCGAATATGCGACCGGGCAAGGCAAGGCAAGGTAAGGAAAACATAGTCATTTTGACCAGGGTGCCGGGGCATCGCGCGGGAGTGGATGGCAATGAGGAGGCCGACACTCTGGCAAAATGGGATCAGAGACTTTATTTATCGGACCTGAACCATTTTTTGGCATTGCGAAAAGCACTGCTAGATCAGCCTTAGCTGCCTGGGCGGAGAGAAAAACCTACACGTACTGGGCAGACATACCGTGGCTCTATCACTCGAAAGCGTTCATATACTATCCTTCTAGTATAAAAAATAAGTAGATCCTGGAATGGAGTAGAACAAAACTACCCATTCTGTCAGGCCTGCTTACAGGACATTGCCGACTGAATTACCACCTAAAGAAGATGAATCTGGTTCAGACCTCGGACTGTCGGTTCTGTAATGTGGAGGACGAAACTGCGGAGCACATATTATGTGCGAACGACTTAAAAAAAGTATAACCAAATATAACCATGGACTTCGTCAGAAGCTCAGACTTGTGGGGTGAATCGTAATCCCTAGTATTGAGCCACAATAGATCTAACGAAAGTCGCAGTGGAGGAGGCGAGCAGGCCCCACTCACATAGAACCTAACCTTACCTATGGTAGACCTGGGACTTTTCAATTGACCGCATGTAGGTACTTACTTTTAGAATAATTCTGGAAAGAGAAGCTAAGCACGATTTCAAGATTCCTGTACGCTGAACAAAAATATTTGTTGCTATATTTCCAGGATGAAGAGAAAATACGCTGACATCAAACTGCTGTAGCCTTTTAGCCAATTCTTGTGTAAATAAAATGTTGCATAGTTTGGAATTTGCGTAGCAACTCCAGTAGCCATCGTGAGCGATTAGTTTGTTAACATTTTTCAATTTTGCGTGCTTAGCTGCGATAGACGATACGTTAACTATTCGACTTGGAGCAGACTTTTTCAATAAATCTGAAACAAAACATGATTAAAAAAGTAAACGTATAAAGTTTGTTAGACCTGTACGCGACGCAAAGCAGATAGTCTTGCCAGCACCAACAACAAGAAGCGAAACTTCGCATAAAACTAAGCCTAAATATTTTTAAATAGTATACTTAAAACCCATCGATATGTGACCCTGTTTTTCAGTAGCTTTTCAGGGATATTTATTCATAAATTCAAAGGGAGCGATAACTGTCTGGATTCGACCGGGTCTATTGTAGATCATTGTACAGGTTAACCACGGATAATGCCAGTGGCAAGGAGCCGTTAGCAAAGGGAGAAAAAGATGAAGCAAATATGAAGAGTGGAGCCAGAACATCGGCGGAACAGACTATTAATCGCGCGAAGGACGATATAAATAGTGGAGTGCTTTTCATATCTTGCTCTATTGTAACAAAATTTTTGATTAATAAAGATTTATAAGTAAGCCTACAGACGCCATGTTTTAAATTAACCGTCATATGTCATACGGCAATACGTGGGCGTCATTCTTATGGTCTTTACAGACCCAAATTAGATTAAGTGGGCCTTTTTCTTATAGTCTTTGCAGACCAAAATTAGATTAAAGTCTGCTTTAAATGATCTTTTTCCCGTGTATATTGTCAAAGAAACGTGCAGAAGTAGCCACTATACAATATATTTGTTAGAACACAACTTCATGTCAACATATCTACAACTACTAAATGTGCAGGCAAGCCTTGACCTCGACAAACTCAAGCCAGGGTTCCGGCACTGAGGCCACTGGCGGGCCCATTGTGCCATTTCTGCTACCTAGACATCCATGAAGCCGAGCCCTTCAATAAAGGCCACAACCTTTTTCAGTGAATGCCTGCTTGTGTCTCCAGGGGCCATGACAGGGACTCCGAAGATTCGCCTGCGTAATACAGCCCATTGTGGTCACTCTAAGAGAACATGGTCTGACGTTACGTCAGTCATGCCGCAACCTCTACATAGGGAACTTTCCTCTACTCCATCAGTCCATCCCTTCAGTAGAAGTTTGGATTGTCTAGGACCCTGCAGAGCATTCCAATGAGCGAGGGGCTGGTTCCTCAGCCACTTCCTCGTCTCATTGCGTATTGTTTGTTTTCTTAGGCCGAGGGTCGGGCACGGACCGCAGAAAGGAGCTGCCGCCCCTTCCGCAGCAAGTGCATCCGCCATTTCGTTGCCTTCAAAACCAGAGTGGGCCGGAATACATTCTAGCCGCACTGCGTTATGACTTGCAAGATAAGCAAGTCGTTCTCAACATTCGTCAGCAAGTCCTGAGTTGATGATATATCCACTCAGGGCTTTAGTCGTTCTCGACATTCGTCAACAAGTCCTGAGTTGATGGTATATCCACTCAGGGCTTTAATTGCTGCCTGACTGTCGGTGTATATGGTTATGCGTGGATCCACATAACCTCTGTCTAGATTTATCTGAGCACATTCCAAGATGGCGTATATCTCGGCCTGATATGCAGATACACCATCACCCACACAGATCTGTGTCCTTGGGTTCCTAGAGTAAATTCCAGCCCCTGCTCTATCACCAGAGCATGAGCCATCTGTGAACCAGACGGTCCCATGAGGCTGTATATGCGTCTCTTTTCCCCAGGATTCTCTATCCCGGATCATAGCCCTGTATGGGGTTGCGAAGTAGTACTTGCGCAAGCATTCGTCAGCCGCTAACCGCTAACCTAACCTAACATATCTTAGTGTGATTCGAGTAAAGTGAAGTTATGATTTTCAGTGTAAGTATGTCAGAATTAACTGTCACCTTCCAGGCTGTCTGCGTCGCACAGTCCTATACCTCATTTAAAAACCAGGAGGAGTGATTTGAATTTAAGTTGGCAATTCTGTAGACCTCTGATTGGTCAGTTTCAGCCCAGTTTCACACAATACTTTTTAATATTGACATCAGCTGATGATAGTTTTCATTTTTGATAGTTTTGACAGATAAATAAATAAATATTGGATGAAAAACCAAAAATATTCTGAAGCAGTGGGTACATTATTACTTTACATTTTTTTTAAAGTGGTAAAGTCGGTTTAGCGAGTATTAAGGGAATACTGAAGTAGAGGAACAGTATATAGTGCAGAAAATATTGGTGGAATACCAGGACTTTTGAAAAATTGTGATGAGTGAATAGAAAATGTCGTTCGAAGAACAAAAATGTTATCTGTGCTGGACAAAATTTTGCAAGCTTCAAAGAAACGTTCAGGCTTTCTTGAAACAAATTAAATTAATCTGTGTCACCTTTTGACGTGTCAAATGTAGGTACTATTTATTTGTTATATACATATTTGGGAAGAAATCGTCAAAGTTCATCGGAAGAACATGCCATGGAAGATATAAAACAATATAGAAAAGTATGGGTTTAGTAGAAAATACATTATTGGTTTTTGAAGTTAAAAAGAAAAAAGAAGGTATCTCAGAAGTATTTGAAAAGTGGTTTATTACACTTAATCCGGCAACATAAAGATAACTGTTGGAAATGTTTAAATTAATACTGCATATTGCTCTACAATGCTATTAATTTTGTAGTATTGTTATTGCCAGAACGTATTATCAATTGTCATATATTCTTTTCAATTTAATTGTAATAAATATAATTGAAGTAACTTGACTATCTGTATTTCTCCACCATCAACAATGACCATAATTTGTTTGTTGTCGATGTGAATCTGAATCTTTTTATGTTTGAATAATAAACGAGACAGGAAAAAGTCTTACATTTTGTTTAATGCGTAGGTACATCTAAAATTATACTGCAGATCAGAGGAGAAATCGACTTATGACTAAAATCTTTGCTATCAAGGCATATTTAATATATTTGGAACACGACTGTTGACTACGTTTTCGGAACACACCCTTTGGTAACAAATCTGGTAACTTTTAGTGGTGTGAGTAAGGCTTTTTAAATTACTCCTCCTGGTTTTTAAATGAACTTTAACAAACCAAAGCTTAAGTGAAGGTAGACTGCAGAAAATAAGAACGCAGTTTGGAGGATACTAAATAAACAGCTGCCATACAAGAGAATAAACAGAAGAGAAAAGGGGACAGAAAATCCAAAAACTTCAGTCTAAAATACCCAGAGAGCCAGAGGCAAGGACTAGCCTTTATGATATCCGGAGATATGAAGCAAAATATCCAAGAATTGAAACCGATAAGCGACTAATACTGAATATGGAGTAAACTAGAATGACTTGTGGGCAAAGCCTTGTAGATGTAAAAAGACATCAACAAGTGACATATTCTAATAATTACATGTTTGTCGAAAATTTTATCAACTAATATTAACTTACCGATTAATATAAACGTCAATAATACTGGTCCAAAATAATTAACTTGCATTTCCAGTTGAAGTCCATCATCAGTTATATGGTTTCCAAGTCCTAAAGCACCGGCATTATTTATTAAAATATCTAATCTTTCTTCTTTGTTCACGATGTCATCAGCAAATTTTCTAACCGATTGTAACGAAGCAAGATCCACTAATCTTAAAATCACATCATAATTTCCTGTCAAAGTTTTGATATTTTGAACAGCAACGGAACCCTTCAATTCATCTCTACAAGCTAATATAACTCTAGCTCCTCTTTTGGCACATTCTAGCGCTGTCTCGAATCCTATACCTAAAATGGTATTATTTTGTGTAAATGAATACAATTAATATCACCGTTTATCTTAAGATTAAGTTGTTTGGAGAAAAGATTAAACTGTGCATAGAGATATTTTCTTAAATAATGGCCTAGGTACCATACCGGAAATCAAATCATATTAACTCCAAAAATAGTGCGGAAAGTATTGTTTAGCAGCCCAAGAGCGCAAAATTCATGACGCCATGATTTTGGAAGTTTTTATTTTTAGCCACGCGATTCTTTTCAGACACTAGTAGACGGCCACAAAGTGTCTGTATTGTCTGAAAAGAATTGCGCGGCTAAAAATACATCATTCCTTTTCTGTGTCTCGTTTGAAGGCGTCAATTTATATTGTATGTAATAATAGTTATTTACGTAATTAGTGGGATATGGACATTATTATCGCACGCATGTGAAGTTTGCACGACGAGGCCGTAGGCCGAGTCGTGTAATCACATAAGTGCGTTAATAACTCGTATCACACGTGTTACGTACAAAATTTTATCTACAACTGTTTATTAGTATTATTAACAGTACCTATATTATAAAATTTGAAAAAAATTTCAATCCAACGTATTTTTAATGATATTGACTGCAAACATAAGGTACTGTGTATCATATTTTGTGACCATAGCAACAAAGACAAACAAGGCTGTGGAAAAAGAATAAATTAGTTATGTCATCAAATTTTCAAAGTTGAATGAACAAAAATCTATATAAATGAGTTCAAGCGAAGAAAATCTCCTTCCGGAAATTGAAAATGCAGTGGACAATGTCGTGGACAAAATTGATAACAGAAAACAAATGATGATATAAATCAACTAAATAAATCTCTTAGCAAATATGTATTTGCATTGCGAACAATAAAACAACATACTAACATATTTGTAGAAAAAAGGTGTACTTCGCTCAATTTCATAGTATAATGCAATATGGTATTGAATTTTGGGGGACTGCTATATCCGCTGGCTCCGTATTCATGGCTCAAAAAAGAGCAATTAGAGCGCTTTTCAACTTAAAATCTAGAACTTCTTGTAGACCATTCTTTAAAGAAAAAAGAATAATGACCATGACAAACACTTATATTCACAAAATTTCTTTATCAATTCACAAGCATCAAAATGAACTTCTTACCCCAAATGACAGACATAAATATCCCACTCGAACACAAGACATAATATCTCCAAACTATAAATATAGTCGCACTCGAAATGGCCCTTTATATTCAGGTATTAAAGTATATAACCATTCACCTCCAGATTTGAAAAATCTTGCAAACAAAAAATTTAAAAGAAAAATTAAACAACTACTACATCAGTATGTTTTTTATAATATATTTGAATTCTTTCTGACAAATTTTACTAGAACTTTTTTTTTCTCTTTTTTTGTTATTTCCAACGCTTAGGCTAAAATCACTGTGTATTTTATTAAATTTTAATATGCTTTGTACTTTATATTGTGATATACAGTGCTATTCAAAAGTCCCCTCCCACCCTCGTATCTTTTGAACGGCTACACTTACATTAATAAAATTTGGAGGATGAAAATAAAGTGTTGTAAACTTCCCTACGAATTGTAACAGGTGACGTAATAGTAATAGATGACGTCACAGTGCCACACTGGCCAATAATTTTAAATAGGACCTTATGGCAAGTGATATCTCGTTTGAAAGGTATTGACATTGGCTATATAGCCATATTAATTTTGTTTGGGTTTAAACTAATTTTGACGGATAAATTAAATAAATACCAAAATTATTATGTGACATTTAAATATTGAAGATTTTTCAGTCCGCCTCTGGTTAGTTGTCAAAAAAATTGACGTTTTTAATTTAATTATATTTATTGCTTAGCAAAGTTTTTCTAAATACCTTGAATATTTAAATTTATTATTGTTCAACCACACGTTTAAGAGTTTACATAGGCAAAATGGTAGGTACTCACGCCGACAAAGTAGCAGCTATCTTAATAATTGGTGAATCTAGAAAGAATCTCCATGAAGCGGAACGTTTATTTAATGAGAGATACCCAGATCGCCCTATCTCGAGAACTTATTTGAGGGAGCTTCTTCACAAGTTTGAAGCAACAGGTAGTGTTCAAGATGCCAAACGATCTGGTCGACCAACATTTAGTGATGATAAAAAAATTGATATAGTTGCTGAAATGGAAGTAAACCCTACTTCCTCTTCAACCTAAGTTGCGTCTATCTGTGAAGTAAGTAATAGTACAGTACAGAGAGTGTTGGCTAAAAATAAATTTCATCCATACAAGTTAAAAATGGTGCACCTCCTTTCGGATGACTACCCCGACAGAAAACTCGAATTCTGTGAATGTTTGACAAATAATATCAGTCAAAACCCACATTACACAAAAAAAATTTGTTTTAGTGACGAAAGTACTTCTTGCCTCAATGGAAATGTGAATACACAAAATGTAAGGTATTGGAGTGACACAAATTCTCACACCTTTCGTGAACAACATACCCAATTTCCAGAAAAAGTCAATGTTTGGGCAGGTATTTTGGGAAACCACATAGTTGGTCCTGTTTTCCTAAATTCAAATTTAAGCGGTGAAGTGTATCTGGAGATAATCCAGATGAATTCGGCCATCTGGAAATAACATTTCAACAAGATGGTGCACCTGCACATTATTATGGTGCAGTAAGACGTTACCTGGATGAAGAATATCGAAGTAGATTGATCGGCCGGCGAGGTCCTATAGAATGGCCACCTCGGTCACCAGATCTGACACCATTAGATTTTTTTCTATGGGGGTACTTGAAATCCAAGGTTTATACTACGGCACCAGATAACATTGGCGTTTTGAAAGAAAGAATTATTAAAGAGTGCAATGCAATTTCAGCTGACACATTCGAACGAGTATGACAAGAGTTTACTAATAGGATGTATTACTGTCAAAAAGTAGATGGAGCACATTTCGAACACTTGCTATAAGAATCCATTGTTGATATTTGATTAATTAAATTTGAAAAAATAATTTCAATAATTTTGGTATTTATTTAATTTATCCGTCAAAATTTACCCAAACAAAATTAATATGGCTATGTAGCCAATTTCAATGCCTTTCAAACGAGATATCACTTGCTATAAGGTCCTATTTAAAATCATTGGCCAGAGTGGCACTGTGACGTCATCTATCACTATTACGTCACCTGTTACCATTCGTAGAGAAGTTTACAACACTTTATTTTCCTCCTCCAAATTTTATTAATGTAAGTATAGCCGTTCAAAAGATACGAGGGGGGAGAGGAATTTTGAATAGCACTGTATATGTATCTATCTATAAGAAACTCCCGTCAGAAATACAGGAACCAAATAATCTAGTTTCCTAAATCTTTCGCATTTCTTGGCAAAGCGTTTTTTTGCAAAGCAATCCATACACCATCTGAAAGTAGACGTTTCAACAAAGAAAAGCCTATACCTACTGTAAATTTTTTGCCTTCCTCATTATTCGTTTTCTTTTACAAATTTTGTCCCTTTTTCATTTGGCATTGGTCTAATAAGTATACCTAAGTCAAATAAAAATTAGCACATAAAATAAAATAGTCTTACCTGTGTTAGCTCCGGTGACTAAAACAGTTTTTCCAGTTAAACACACTTTATTAGTACATCGCATATTTTTAAAATAGATAAGCCCAATATTTTTAAGGAAAAACAAGAAGAAAAGTACACACACCACTATATTAAATAACATAAATTCACTTAAATATCTCATAACTTACACACCCACAAAATATAAGCATTATTAAAACATTTTCCAATTAATTTCAGCGATGGTCTTTGGCCCTTCCAATTTTACAATAGTTTGGAGATATAATATATATTCAATCAGTTCTTATCATTTTTTTAGCTTATCGATAATTCATCGCTAAGAATAAACATCAACTAGTTATCTTTCCACTAATGCAAATTGTATATTACAGGTAAGAGCAAAGGCTTTTACATTTTACCAATCTGAATTCGTTTGTATTGTGAACGATTTTGCTTTGTAAACAACGTCGGTCATTTCGCCGATAAGTCAGACGAAGGTTATATAAACATAGGCGTAGTAAAAAAAGAAGAATTAATTGTTTTTAGATAATTTACTGAATATTTAACGGGTCTGGTAAACTTCGCGACTCTGTGATTTTAAAAAGAAAACCTTTTTATTAGAAACTCTTATTACTATCAAACGGTTTCCAGGAAAAAAAATGAATAAAATACTTTTGGAAAAAAATATCGCAGTACTAAAATACGGCCATTTTTCAAAATACCTCACATTGTATTTGTATTGTATTTATTTTTTTGGGGTGACATTCACTGAGACCTAAAAGATCTATTGTGCCCCCTTACTTATACTTAGTTTCTGTGGAGAGTCTCAGAAACTAGTAGCTCCTTAAATACTACTTCCCGGAGGAATATCTGCAGGCTTCAACGTAGGTGGATGTTCCTCTTCTATCCAGTAATCTCCCAGGTGCTGTGCTCTAAGATTCTGAAGTGCTGGGCAGTTGGAAAGTATGTGGATGGAGGTTTCTTCTTCCATGCCGCCCATTCAGGCGACAATGTTCCGTTAGGATCCCTGTTAAGACTCTTAGCGCAGTTTTACTTCGACTTATGCATTCATTTGATCTCAACAGGTTGTAGTCACCCAGAAGAATCTTTGATTTCCAATGGTCAGATCTTCTCTTTCCTCGGCTTTACCTATTTCTTCCAATATTACATGGGGCTGATTCCGCAAAAGGGTTCAGGCCCCCAGAGAAGTATTTCAGTCCCCCTCTCCTTGCTATTTCATTTTCTTATATTCCAGTGTGTTCTGGAATCCACAGTAGTCTAGTCAAAAAGTTTGCCTAGGCATTCCCACACCATTTTGGAACTGATTACACAAGAACACAGTGCTTTAATGGCTGCTTGGCTATCCGACATTATGATAATCTTTTGCCTTCTGTATCCTTCATCAATATTGAACTGGGCGCACTTTTTTATGGCGTGAGTTTCCGCTTGAAAGACACTTGGAGCTTTTCCCAAGCTTTCAGAGTTTTTGGTTCCTGTCCCGAACACACTGTGGCATGTCCAAGGCTGTCTGATTTCTAAGAAGTGAGGAGGTGTTTTTTTTAATGATTCTCTCTCTACTTAATCTGTATATATCTTGTTCTTTTTGCAACACTTTCCACCACATGTAGTGGTGTGAGGTTGGGAATTACTTCCATGGCTGCGGTTGGGCATGTTCTCATTGTTCCTGTTATCAACGAACATTGCTGTCATGAAGTAAGGATAGTCTTAGAATTTTGGAGAGGTTTCGTCGTCAATAGGCTAGTTATACTACTCTTGAAAATACCACCGTTAGTGATCAAGATCCTTATGTTACAGCTTCAGTTTTTTTCCTGCAAGGTTTCTGCACACCATTTTTGCTTTGTATGTAATTCTATTTTCGGGCTCGTTCAACAGGAGTTTACAATCTACAATATAGTTAATTTTTGCGACTACGATCTGTATTGATTAGATAAAATTAAAATGAAACAATCCAAAAATGTGTCAACGCATAATTATTAGCAGATAAATAACAATGTTTAATAAATATATCATCTAAAATTAATAAAAAATACAATATTTGTGCAACATGTAAATTAACTTGTTCTCACCAGAAAAAAAAATACACTATAGATCAAAATAAGGATATTTAGTTTTTGTAAATTAACGTGAATAATGTAATTAAATAAATTTAGATGTAATAACGAATTATTCAAACTCTATAGTAAGTTACTTTTAGATTTTTTGAGATCTAAACTGGAAAACAAAAAAATTTCATATGCGAAATTGCCAAACTCGAATAAAATTTTGCCAATGAAACGTTGCCTCGAGTGTTTTTGAAATTTGATGACAAAGCTATTTTCGAAAGTATAAAAAAATAACTTATAAGCTTGGTAGATAGCTGGGACAATATCAAAAAGTCCAGTTTAGAAAGCGTAAAGCATTAAAGATCAAGAAGAGGTTTTGGACGAACAGAAAAAACTTTGTTGAAGAGGAAGAGAATGATCAAACTTCAAACTTCATCAACAAAACTGTGTAACTCATGTCAAGATTGTTGTATTTGCTGCTACAGACTTTTGCAGAGGTACAACTTGATGACTGGGTCTTAAATTTGCTTACAATTACTAGTCAACGTTGTCATTTACCCAACTAGCATGTAAGAGAAGTTTTTCAGTTTTCAATTACATTAAAAGTAGATTAGAGCTCATTACACATGAATAGACTCCATTAGATTCCATTTTACAAATAACACAAGTTGCTTGGAGTACCTAATGCTCTTTTCTCTTCTAAATAAAGCATTGTAAAGTGATTATGTTTAACGAAAAAAAGGAAAGCCTTTTGAATTGAACAGAGTAACTCTATAGCTCACTATTTTGTACCACTGTCAATTAGCACAACATATCCTTGAATAGTTGGATGCTTAGTCACACCATTCACAATTTGTAACATAAGTCAGGGATGCTGGGAGGTGAGAGAGAGTGAATTGAGGTATTTTATAAAATCATTTACTTTCGAAAGGGAAAACACCACATAGAGTTGTTATTTCAACGACATAGGGCGACGTTTTCAATTGCCAGGATCTTATATTTTCACGACTGCCACTCTAGAAATCAAATGTTTGAGATAAAATAGTATGGTATTAAGAACGGTAAGGGTTGTTTACCGGTCGACAGCAATGTTTGGAGGCTTAGCGTAGCGAAGCCTCCAATTTTGCTGGAGACACGACCATGGCAATACCAGCACTCCAAAGAGATATAAGACATGCGTTGGGAGTTCAAGTATCGATCTCGACATTACGAAGACGAATACTTGAAACAGGTTTGAGGTGTCGCCGACCAATAAGAGTGCCCAGACTACAACCTGAGCACAGAGTTCGCCGACTACAGTGGGCTCAAGAACACGCGGCCTTGCCTGAAGAATTTTGGAATTCAGTGTTTTTTCCGACGAGACAAGGATCTGTTTGGTACAAGATAGCCATCGAATACGTGTGTGGCGGGATCCAACGAGAGTTGCTCAGCTTGCCCATGCTCGCCCCGTGCCGCCCTTCAGGGGAGGAAGTGCTATGTTTTGGGCTGGTATCATGTTAAATGATCGCACAGAATTAATTCATGTGGAGGGAATGATAACTGGTGATAGGTATCTCAGAGAGATTCTACATCCTCACGTAAGACTATGGCGCGCAGCTGTTGGCGATTCCTTCGTTTTTATGGACGATAACGCCCGACCTCATCGTACCAGAGCTGTAAATGAGTATCTTGAAACTGAAGGGATCGATCGTTTGACCTGGCCTGCCCTATCTCCTGACATGAATCCCATAGAACATGCTTGGGACATGCTTGCCAGGGCAGTGACAGCTCGCAGAAATCCACCCAGGAGTGTACAAGAGCTTGTTCATGCGGCCCAAGAAGAATGGCGAAATATTCCTCAACAGAGTATCAATAATTTGGCCAGCAGCATGGGCAGGCGACTTCAAGCTTGCATAAATTCTAGAGGTGGAAATACTCTTTATTAAAAGTTCTCATGCAGGTTCTCACTTAACCTTTTCTTTAAAAAGAATCAATTTGTATTTAATTTATTCAATTTCTAAGAGTGCTTTTTATGTTTAAAGCAAGTTTATTATTGGATAATAAAATTTTTTGACAAATATAGACGTTTTTTTTTATTGAAACTAATTATTTGATTAATCTCTGATCCATTTATAATGAACACATTTTTTTTTTCGGAGATTTAGAGTGATGCAAAACTTTTGAATCTATGTGTATTATTCAGGACCAATTAAATGTATATAGGGCTAAGACGTCGGTGAGTAATTTACTTACCGACGTCTGAACGTTAAGTGAATCACTAACCGACGTGTTAGGCTTAAAAACCAGTAAACACAACCTACCGTCCTGACAACCGATGCTGTAAATAAACAAAAAAGATCGATCGCGCAAAAAAAACATAATATTGTGGATCAAATGGTTGATAAAAATGATCGTTATATCCATAGAGCTGCTTATGGTGCAGAACCATATGTACAGAAGAAGTTTATTCTAACAAAATTCTTAAATTGCTGCAATTGAAGATGCAGTAAATATAATGGAACTGGACGAGAATGTGCGATATTTACACAAACTTTATAAATAAATCTTAAAATATGAAATCACTGATAGATTTATATTTTTAAAGTACTTTTTCAAGATTAAATCACAAAAAAATCTGTGAAGTATTATTTTTAAGATTATGCACATCATTAATAAATAGATAACAGCAGATAAGTGGTACTATCGCACCATAGGAAATGCGATCCCAACGACCTATTAATAGGTCGTTGTGCGATCCCATTATAGCACGAGACGTCTTCAGGACGTCCATTTTAGATCCAATTTAGGTCTGAACGTCCTGGACCTTTTCTAGACGCACTGGATGTTTTTCAAAAACTTTAAATATTACGAAAACGGTTAAATTCATACCCAGAGTATGTTAATAGTTTTTTATGAAAAATTTTAAGGTGATTCAAAAAAATTAGAGAAAAGTTGTATTCTTCATTTAGAATAACAAAGTTGACAGCTACTTCCGGAAGAACCATAGGCTAAAAATATTTTTATCGAATAGAACATATTGATACACTCCTGTATATGAATTTTCAAATTTCAAAAAGCATCAGTTTTCCATTTTTGGCTAATTGGCCGTTGACTTGACACACGGTGAATCATCATCATCAAGCCTTTAAATCTAATAGATTGTGGCTAACGCTAATGCGCTTTTAAATCAATTTATTAGGATTACTCCCTTTCCACTCCTTATAGCTACAATTTCTTGTGTGTCCTGGCTTCAGAAGTTATTTTCTCCCATTCTGCTCTATTTCTGCATTTTTCTCTCCACTCTTTGATTCCCATAATTTTTTTAACCTCTTCTATCTGATTCCTCCAACTTGAATGTCCAATTTGTATAATGCTACGGTTTCCCTTTTTAAATATACGATGCTGTTATAAGTAGATCTTGCTTGTCGGACTCCCTCATGAAGGGTACCGTACCATTATCTATAATAATGAATATTCTGCTAAATATTTCAAACGTCTACCTGTTGTCGTTATTAATATCAAGCAGAATAATTATTTAAAAATAAAATTAACAATAAAAAAAAACTTCTTCACGGGGAATCGAACCCGGGTCTACCGCGTGAGAGTCTGGTTTGCTTACTACTCGACCACCGAGGAATATGCAAATTCTTTATCTATAACGTCAGATGTTTTACGTAATTTTTGCTTAACAGGAACTAAAGTTCCTACCGTGTGTCCCGCGACACGCTCTACCTTTTATTTATGGCTTTACTCTTCAGAAGTTTTCTATTTCTGCAGTAAACTTTTTAGCTTGATTAGCTTGGACACACGTTGAATACTTCTTAAAAAATATATATAATCATTTACAAAAACTAAATCCCTTCTAATATTTCACATAGAATAAATCACGCATTGGAACTATATAATATAATATACTAGGGAAGCTCTAGAAGTACCTACTATTTAGCAAAAAATATTGTTTGAATCATTTGTTGAGTTGTTGGGTGTTTTATTTTGAAAAAGTCACACAAATTGTCCGAAATTATATACTATCATGTCATGATAAGCTTTTTTGAAAACGGAACGTGACAGGCACTTCAGTTTATGGTCAGTGTGGCCAACAAAAAGTGGTTTTTATGACAAGAATGACAGTTAATGTCTACCATTGTACCATTTTCCATTAGACTTTTGTAGCAGTACTATGTCTCTATTCTTCTGACTCCCACATCTGACATAGCTATATTGACATATAACAGAAATGAAATGGAAACGTGATTTTAAATTTCAAGATTTTCGCTACGGGGGTGTATACATTGTTCCAACGAAGAAATGTTGATGTTCGCAATGATAAAAAAACGTGCAAAAATATTATGTTTTGACATTAACTGTCATGCTTGTCATGAAAACCAATTTTTGTTGGCAACACTGACCTTAAACTAAACTCCTCTATTGCATTATGTCAAACAGCATGCAAGATTCATCATTTGCAAGTAATTGAAGCCATTATCAGCTTATAGGTATCATTCGATTGGAAATAGTTGGTCGGTTGGTAGCACAAAAGAAACTAGAATTCTTCCTAGAATTGTTCATTGAATGGTACCAAATAATAATAAATAAGTACCGTATTCACTTAAAACTTTTCTGTTAACATCTTAAAGTTATAATGTATACAGTATTGTGAAATGGAATTGGAATATTATCTAATATTTAATCATTTATCGGCAGCTTACAGAATTGCAATCCTGCAACTGAACTTTAAAGCAGTTATCCTCAAACTATTAACATGAAGTGCTTTCCTTCTAAACCCAACATGGCGGACAAGTTATTTTGTGTGCATTTCCATGATATGGGTATCAAATGAAAGGGCTTGCTGGGAAGAATACAAAAAATTGAATGACAATACGGGGACTAGCTATTTCTAAGCACTCCCAAATTACAACACTAATTATTATAATAGTTTTATAGAATAATGAAATAACATCGATGTGTAGCTCACAAATTGCAAGTATTCCATTATCCAAATAACTTTTTAATATGACTGTTTGGCTGCCTATACCAAAATCGTTTATTACTGGAAAATAAAAATGTGCGGTTGACCGAAAAATTTCAATTTTAACCAGAAACAACTCATATCTGTGAAACTAAAATGCAATTATATTGCTACTTGTGCTATTTTGAAAACATAATTATACATAATTACAAGTATTTTTCTGTTACATATAAAATTCGTCATAGTTATAGTACTGCCCTAGTACATTAATGTTCTTATTCAAACAATGAATATATTTTCCCTCAATTTCTCCAACCAATATACCTAATTTTAATTAGATCCGTTCAAGCATCTGTTGATAAAGTTGTAAACTGTCTTCACATAGCTATCTCTGTTCTCCGCTAGATGCTTCACGTGTAAACTGTTCTCGTAGCAAACTGTGGTTACGTCTACACCAACATTTTTTCTAAAATTGGCGAAATATTCGATATCCTAAAATGTTTAAGTTAAGATGTCAAACATGTAGAAATAATAATAAAAGTTGTAGTTCTTACTTGGTACGGAATTAAATTATCATTCTTGGAATAGATGAAACATTGCGGCCATTTGTTTATCTCATTTTTTAAATTTTCCAATGGGTTTGATTGAAATGTTGGCCTGGGACAGATTGTATTACTTATAACCTACAAAAAAACTATTTTAAAAACTTCAAATACATCCTGATAGAGCTCAAGATGAGCCTCAGTCCCTCTTAATGTCATTCTGTGTTGTATGTTGTTTTGGATTACATATGAACTAGTGGAAGTCTGGGTCCTGTGTATCTGTATCTATAGAGTAGGGAGGGTGAGTGGGAGGGTCGCCCAGGATGATCCTGGCAAGACTGCATCCTTTGATTCCATCCCATCTTTTAAGGAATTGAGCATGGGTGTAACGTTTGGCTAGCTCCGCAATTGTCGAGGTCGTTAGGCCGTAGGTGTCACTGCGTCCTAAAATTTTCAGTCCACCTGCTTCCCTGGCTAAAGAATCGGCAATGCGATTACCTTTACTCCTGTCGTGCCCTTTAATCCACCTCAGGATAATATTGTTATCTGCCGAAGCGTTGGCTAAATCTTGGTGGCACTCTAGTACTAGCCCCGATATAACACGTTGTCTGTTCAAGGCTAATAGGGCTTGTCTACTATGAGTGCAGATTGTTATGTTTTTGCCAAAAATTCATTTCTTTTGTGACAATTGAGATACCAGCCAGTTCTGATTGAACCACGCTGGTATTGTTTCCGATTCCCCTCTTAATCCTTTGGTTTAGTGTTCTGGAGTAAACTCCACATCCTGAGCATTCTTTCATTTCTGAGCTATCTGTATATATGAAGTCCGGGTCCTTTGGGAGCCGCTCAAATAGTCGTTTGAAAACTACAGGATTGACTGGGATGGTGTTTACTATATAACTTAACTATTTACACTATTTCTGACAAGGGCGGTACTTGAGCCTGTCATGTTAATTAAATAATATAAATAAGATATAATATAAATGCTTGACATTGAACTACATTGAAAATTGTGTACCCTCACTTATCTAACTCATCAGCATACATACGTACTGCCCTAGGTCAAGTATCCTTTTTACGTGACACTTCTATGGCCTCCCACTGGTACGTTCATTCTTACCCAGCTTTTAATCATCATTCGACAACTATAAAACAATATAACTAACTGCAATGTTTTCAAAATAGAAATAATCACACCATATCAAATACAGACTAGCATAGTATTGCCATCGGGTGGTAATTAATATCTTCTGTATGTTCCTTGTGGTATATTATTCATTCTTTTTTTAATTTCTTGAGAAATTAAACCACAATATTTTTAAATTCTTCATTTCAACGTTTCGGTAGCGTACCAGCTACCGTTGTCAAGAAATTAAAAAAAGAATGGTAATTAATAGTTGGAAAATAGTTCCTACAACTGGGCCCTGAAGTACAACAATAATAATTTTTTGATTCGCAATTAATTTATTTGTACTGAGTGGTTAAAAGGTTACTATAAAAGTTAAAATCCAGTTGAAGCAATTAATATCCAAAGAAATTGTTGATAACTCACCTCGTACAACCAGATCATTGACAAAAACATTGTCATTATCAGTGATACTGAAAAATTATAGAACGTGTTGCCTCCTATTATTGCAGATATAGCTCTGAATAAGCTTAAAACTCTTCTTCTTCCAGGTGCGGAATCAAAAATTACGCCTTTGATCTAAAATTATAAATATAATATAAATGGAAAACATAGACAATAGTTGTGCATGCATTTTTGTGTGCCCAATAACCTTTTTCACTCTGAACTGACACAATTGAACTTAAAATGAAACTCCCGTGGAACTTTTTGTAAGGGCTCAGGCTATGTTGACTATTCTAGGCTGAAATTGGGAGGAATGTGGGGCCCGAATAATTAGAATAATAATGATTTAGGAGAGCAATATTTAGTGAGTGAGTTAATATTATAATCCCATCTAGAGAATATGTAATGCTTCCTCTGGAGACAACATTTGATTCATGGATGGTTCTAAAACTAATCATGGCGCTGGGGCTGGTATGAACGGACCTAGAAAGGGAATCAGAAAACCTGACATATGCCACAAGATGGTTCCTGTGTTTCAAGCAGAGTCGATTTTCGCTATTGATGACTGCCAGGCTCTGCTTAAAGCTATCAGCAATCCAACAACTAGGTCTAAACTGGTACAAAACTGCAAAGAATCCCTTAACATGTTTGCAAGAGACAACAAAGTGTCTCTAATATGGGTGCCGGCACATGATGGGATTACAGGGAATGAAATGGCAGACCGGCTAGCTAAATAAGACTCTAGAGAAGCCTTCACGGGTCTGGAACCGTTTTGTGGAATCACGAAGGATTACATAAGAGAGAAAGTCGGGAACTGGCTAGTTAAGAAACACCAACTCAAATGGAGGCTGACACAAGGACACCTCCATACTAAGAGTTAACTGAATAATAAAGACAAGGAGCTCTCGTCCAGGCTGTTGAAACTGGGTAAGAGGAATTTGAAGACAGTTACCGACATGGTGACTGAACACTGTACCTTGAGCAAGCATCTGTTCAGGATGGGCAAAGTTGGTGAGTCTATATGCAGAAAATGTGAACTTTACGATGAAATACCTACTGGCTTATGTGAGAGCTTAAAAGGACTCAGACGGAAGCACTTTGGAGTGGATATAACACAACCATTACAACTACTGAAGATTCCTTCAAATAAACTGGTGGCCTAAATAGAAGACACGAAGCTTCTGGAATGGAAGTAGGTAGATAACATGGGTAATGGTACAAAGATTCTTTTCCAGTGCCTGGGCTGTTGAGCCCAGAATATATGAATGAATGAAGATGGTTTGGTGAAAGAGTATAACTTTTCTAAAAGAAATTCGATATGGAATTCAGCGGCAAGAAGGAATCAGCAATCCAACAAAGCTACAAGATCAAATAATGTGCTTTCCATAGATAGCACCATTTTGTATTTTTGTATTATTAATTCACATTTATTTTCATTTTGTTTTTCATACAATTAAACTTACCGGTAATTCTTTCGGCGATTTTTCCAGCGCCAAAGAAAAATTTTGATATAGAAACGCTCCTCCATTAGAAAAACAATGAACAATGATCGGATGCGTATCAAAATTTAACTCGTATAGAAGTTTTACTAATTTTTCTCCTATTGATATCATTTGGTACCGCCTTAGAAAGAGGCATTTTATTGGCGCAGTATATCGCAAAGTGATCAACCTAAAAAGTATAGAAGCAAATTAGTTCAATAAAAATAAATGTAAGTGAGGTTATTGAACAATTCTATTGATTGGAATCTTAGAACATAAAACAGACAGGAAGGAGCATTTACCAAATAAGTTTGCGTCCAAATAGGAGGTTGCAAATGGCGAATAGTCGTTTCCGTTTTGACAGTGGCGTATTGTTTGTATAGGGTATGGGATATGTAAAATTTTAAAACTGTAGCTTATTGAAATGTATTGAATATATTATGTTTTACTATAAGCTGTTCTATACAAACAATATTGTCTAGGAGCAATGAAAATACGAATATAGAATAATACTTCTGATAATTTTTTACTGAATATAGTAACCAATCAAATTACTTAATTTCAAGTCATGTGTCAAATTTCATTCAATCACCGCTGTATTACAGCGATAATACCCTACATGTGGTGTTTTCAGTTTGGTGTTTATTTTTTATTAAAAATCAATTAAACGTCAAACTGACAACTGGATTAAAAATGTCGCGAATATTTGGTATTGCATCTAACGATTCAATTAATTTACCAATTATTGTACTTTTCACAACTGTAGTTTTGAATAAAAATGAATAATATTTGTTTGATTATAACTAATAAATTATTAAACGTTAGATTGACAATCAATTTTTTGATATCTACAAAGTAAAAAATTATCTTATCGAATACTCCTCGGGTCTTGATAAATACTCAAAATTTTGTCGTAGAGAATCCTTCAAGCGTGTTGCTCAAAGATAATAGCCCTCGGCCTGCGGCCTTGGGCTATTATCAAGCAACACGCTTTCAGCATTCTCTATGACAAAATTATCTCGGTATTATCAAGACCCTAGGGGTATTACTACTGATAATACTTTCGTTTATACTTATTTTTACCAAAAAAATTACATAAACAATCTACGTCAGTCAGCGTCAACTTCACAAATAAGTCATAATTAGGGTGTTGCAAATGGCGACTTCCGTCACATTTTCTTATACAGCTAATGAATGACAAGACTCCTTCCTGTCTGTTTTATGTTCTAAGATTGGAATATATACAAAGTATAAATCTTTTGACGTGAGCAGGAGCTGGCACCAATTTTTGGTTAGGTATTTAAGGCATGCTGGAAATTTGTCGCATGCCTCTCCTATAGACCGTTCCAGCTTTACTATGACAGTTCGGCCATATTGTTCTGGAAAGTAACCGCTGGAATTGAACCTTCAGTGCTTTGACATGTGCTGTAAGTCAGTCACACTTCATATATATTGTCATATATAATACCACGAGAGTGAAAATTTTGTCGGCAAAATTTTTCGATTGTCATGAAAATTTGTTGCTTGACAATATTGCGAATGATATTTTGGATTAAATGTCATGAGCAAAATTACCTACAAGAGAAAAATTTTACCTTACAAAATTTTTAATTGAGTGGTATTCGACATGACTATTTCACGAGAGAAAAACTAAAAAATTATATGTTTAAACGTTTTATTTATTGCAAACTTCAATTATACAAAGCCAAAAAAATAATAACATTATGAAAAAAAAATTACTTATTTATGTAAAAAGTACAATTATTATAATAGTACGTTGTAGCATTATTTTGGGGATTGTTTTGCATCATAAGCTGTGATAAATTTAAGTTAGAAACTGAGGATTCCTTTTCTTTATTTTTATTTTCTCGAAGGTTCTCTATAAGTTGAAAATAATGTTCTTCATTAATTGTAAATATGGTTTCAAAGAATGGGCAGAAGAATGTCCTGTAAGCTTAATTACTTCTTGTTCACCAACTCCTTCTTTTGCTAATGCAGATATTGCAGAAGCTCTATGTGAATGATTAGCTATTTTTATTTTTTTGTGTCTATACCAATTGATTCTGCCGATATTTTCGTCCACTTTGAAATTGTATTAATTCCCAATGGTAAATTTTTGTACCATATTCCTTTCTCCCAATTTGGATGTACTGTTAAAAATAATCTTGTTGTTGTTAGATAAGGATTGGATACTCTTTTTTCAATAATTTTTAAAAATAAACGAACGGGACACAAATTGTTGTTAAAGTTAAAATAATACCCTTTTTGGTGTGCGTCATCGATTGTGACGTATATCCGGGTTTTCGGCATGTCGTTTATTTTATTTGCTATTTTGACATATAGCTAACCTTAAATTTGGTGAATAAGATCATCAGGATTGTATTTAGCCAAATTCGAAAAGGCTTCTTTTTCCAACTCAAAATACTTGAGAACTTCCAAAATACTGATGTTTTTCCGTGTTTTCATGCATATTTTTTGTATTATTTAAATAAATAAAACAATAAGATTAATATTCACTTTTCATAAATAATAATTGACCGTAAACAACAAAGTACAGACCTGTCGAGAACTGTCAGTGTGACAGTAGAAAAAGACGTGAGACACATTGCCGCTACGAAAGTAACGCCTTCATAGTATTTTAAACTCTCGATTGATAGGTTGAGCTTGAGCGTAATCTAAACATCAACCAATAAAATTTTTGTAAGTCAAAGATTAGCGTTAACGTTTGTAATACGTTTAAACGGTTCATTATTGTGATATTTTGATTAGGATTAATCACAGACCTGCCTTTTTTTCCATTTCTTTCTACGTAATGTGTTAGAAAGACATTAACAATCGATGACGCACACCAAGAAGGGTATTATTTCAACTATAGCATTATTTCTTACCAGCCACTTACTGCCAGATAAAGCTTTTGATCCTCCTTGTGTCGTTTTGGAAAATATTGGATTATATTCTACCCTGCCAGTAAAATTACCTTTATTATCATATTCTTTTTTAAAGTAATTAATATCACAATTAGCAGCTTCATTTCCACGCCATGCTAATTCGAACGAACATAAATGGAAAAACTTTTTTTGTAACCCATCAGGATTATCTTCAGTATAGCTTTCTACCATTTCCATTAATTCTTCTTTGGTAAACGCGTTAGAACTTCTTTTTCTGGTTTCAGGTTCAGCCTGAAGCCTGAAGCTTTTTACGTTTTGTATCCCTGGCCAATCTAGCAAATTTATAGGTAATATCTTTAAATGGATCAATTTTGATGTTAAATTCTAGAAAATATTTTTCCTGAACCATTTGAGCAGTCGTATTCTAAGGTGTTTTCACACTAGCTTCAGTATAATCAGTTCCATCTCTTTTTTTCATGTTAAAACAATAATCTTCAAGAATTTTTGCTATAACTTGTACAGAAGTATCCTTTTCTAACGTATAATTACGTGCGTCCAGAAACATTCTAAGCTGTGCCCACGCTGACTTTTTTGTCTTCATTGTATTTCGCGGTATACTTTGCTTAATTGTACTCTCTATTTCATTTATTGAATTATTTCCAAATCTTGTATTATTCATGTTAATAATACTTATTTAAATTTTTGAAACAGTTTTAATAATTTTTAGACAGTTAAATGAATAAATAAACAACTTAGTTTCCTTAGAAACCACTAACAAAGATTTTATATTGAATTTTATCACATAGTGATAGAATTTTATACACGATTTGATATATTAAACGTCAAAAAATTGCAGCGACAAGACAAAAAATTGCCAGCTCTAAACCTTCAAATTTTGTCAGTTATCAATTCACTCTAGTGAAATAGTCACTTAAATAATAAAAACTTTACAAATAATACATGGTGCAGTCAGTAGACTGTCTTTGACACAATCAACAGAGAAGTCAAGAGCAACAGATACAACTGCACAGAGAGATCAATTAAATAGTCACTTCGCTCGGTTAAAACAGCCGGAAATCGAAAAAAAGATACCTTATCTTTTCCTCCCCATGTTCCACACTTAACAACACTACAAAACGATGGAATTTTAGATTATTTCACGGACTTATTGCAAATTAAAGTCTGATTATCGTACGTTGTTTACCAGAAAATTATGAAAAATTAGTAAAATCTAGCCATCTAGCCATCTAGAACCATCTAGAACCATCTAGAACAATATAGCCTACCAGTCAGTGTCTCTCTCTCTCACTACAGCTCTCCTATAGTGCTATAGTCAAATGCAGTCTTATCCTGCGGGTCATACGATTCAACAAAGACAAACCTACCGTTTTTGTTTACTTTTATTGAGTTTAATCACAACTTCCAAATAAAATCCGTAAGATGAATAAGACAGACTTATGCAATTTTGACGGGAGAAAAAAGGATATGTATTTAGTTTTCAGCGATTCTAAAAAGTCTTTCACCAGCGAAGTTTTTATTTAAATGTCAGTTATGTCACTACAAAGTGGCGATATGAATAATAAGAAGCAATTTTCCGGTATTTTGCATCCTCAAGTAAAAAAAATGGTACTTAATCTGATAAATCATTTCGACAATGAATGAAAAAGTGGAAATTCGTCAACCAGTGTGCATGAAACATCAACCATAATTATTTTCTCCGGGTATATTTGTAATCTCAAATTTTGGTAACCTCTGTGTCTTCTGATTAGATACATATGGTTAGTGACCTTAGAACCCGCACGATAAGAGCGCTTTTTACTATATTAACTTGGACTTATACATAATCTTTTAGATCAGTAACATTTTTTGTCGCATTCAAGATTATACTTTTGTCAATTAAGGATGTATATAAAGAAGTAAAGTCTCGCATGCGACAAAAAATGTCACTGTTTGAGAATAGACCCCCAGATTTGTACTTGAAACCCTCACTTTTATATACCGGATATACCAAATAAATATAGCTTGAATAATCAATATTCTCTCCACACCTTTTCAACATACAGATTTTAAAACTTTTATACTACCCTAACGTATAAAAATTAATATTAAACAGGATATTAAGCTTTACCGGCCGGTTTTTAAAAATTACTTACCCGGTCTCTTCATAAATTTGCGAGTACTTTGCCAAGTATTTATCCTGACATCCAGCCCAACCAAATAAAAGAATAACCGGTATCTTTTCTTCGTTCACTACAAACACAAAATCATGTTCACCGTTTTGATTGTAATTGAAATTGGGATTCGGGAATTTGATGTAATATTCCAGGTTATCCAAGTCTGCCATTTTTCTACTAAACGCGCCTGTACAGAATTTATTGATTTTTATCCCATCGCTCCCAATTTAGAATATAGCGGAAAATTGCGCTTGGTAGATTTATCAAAAATTCAGTAACTACGTAAGGTGGAAAAATAAATTGAGTTCGATGGAACTCAGCTGATATGATGCACATTAAAAACACAATAAATCTATTACTTAGCGTAATTTCATTACAATTTCCAATAATTCTTTGCCTTTAAACACCTCTTGAGATATTTAATGTGTTCAGCAATGCCTACATTTATTGAGTAGTCTTTTACTCCCAACACAGATCTTGAACGAATACTTTTATATTGAACATATTCTTTAGCGATACCTAAAAATTGTGCTGAAACCTATTAGACTATGAGCCCATGGGAAAAAATATCATCTGAAAATTTACGGCATTTGTCCTACTGGATTTTGAGTAGGAAAATCTTGGAAAATGGAAAATTTCCCACGACTTTCCACAAAACTTTGTTTGTACGGCACTACTGTCAAATATTGAAGCATGTCGACATAAAGCTAACAACTACTGTGAGAAATTGGACATTGATCTAGAATGATTATTTTGTAAATCATTCAAATACCATTGTTCAGGGTATCACAAGTAATTGTCAAGTTGCTGATATTCCTCTAATAATCAGCATTCTCTATTTTTTGTGCCCCTAACTGTTGATGACATGGCTGACATTTTAAGATAATACCTAAAATCAAAGAAATCCCAAGACGTGTACCATATTACCACGAGTTTTTTAAAAAGGTGTGCTCCAAATTGTATTGTCCCCATTACAGATGTTATAAATAGTTGCTTAGTTGAAGGTGTATTTCCAGATGTATTTAAAATAACCAAAGTTATCTTACCTAGTTTCTCCAAGAAGCTTTTGAAAAAAGGTCACAATGTGTCACTATATTTACAGATCTTTCAAAAGCTTTTGATTGTGTCAGTCATACTCGCTTGATTGAAAAACTTGAAAGATATGGGATCAGAGGAGTTGCTAGTGATATATGTAGTTGTATCTTACTTACAACATAGACCACAAAGTGTAGGTACATTACAACCATAAATATAGTAGCACACTAACAATAAAAAGAGGTGTCCCACAAGGATTTATATTAGATCCCCTACTATTTATAATATACATGCACCAATGATCTACCTTCATACATGAATACTGTAAATAATGATCTACTAACCACTATGTATGCAGATGATACTAACTTTTCGTATCACTGCAAAAATATATCTGATATAAGTGAAAGCACATCAAAAATCCTAACTAAAGCTAAAATTTGGTTTGATAGCAATGAATTATACCTCAACGAAAGTAAAACTGAAACTTGCGTGTTCAGCTTGAATCACACAAACAATGCAATAATAGTATATTCTTCAACGAGTGCAGAATGATATGGCTATTATTCACGCGGATGAAGTTTCCAAAACGAGGGAGCGCAGCGAGTGAGTTTTGGAATCATCCAAGCAAATAATAGCCATTCTACACAAGTAAAAGACTATACTTTCCCCACGACTAAAAAGAAAAAACTTCCAGTGAGGATCGAACTTCGATCGTCCGCGCCATAGTCAACCACCACTAGGCTATAGAGCATTTTTATAAAAATGTAAAGAATAAATATATATATTTATATATATGTATATATATAGATATATTTTTAATCGGAACCCTTACATTTATGAATGAAATTAATTCCGTGAGGCGAACACATTGACTATCGCTACTTTTGTCAATTCTTTTCTCTTATAATACGTAAAATTATGATTTTATAATTATTTTGACGTTTCAAACGACGCGCTGTCAGAAGCGATTTGCGTTCTTAGGTATTTGACGTTTTAAAGAGACGATTTGATTTATTCATTTTAATTCATTTTAGCGTGAATTCTGATAATAATAGAATGTGATTGGCTAACGAGAGTGAATTCTTTCTATTATTCACCTGTGTGAAGAATTTAAATCATTATGCTGCTAAATATGTAAAAATAATTTTTGCGTTATTATTTAGTCGTAGAGAATAGTATATTATTAAGCGAGCAATTTATGATAGCCATAATTCACGATGGGTGACGTTTGCGTCACGAGCCTGCAGGCGAGGGGCGCAAGTCACCCAAGTTATTATACATACATATACATTATAATATATTAATATTAGGTGGTCGTGGACAAAAGATATTAATTTCTTGGGAATACAACTAGACACACGACTTTCATGGAGCCCCCACATAGATAACCTTTGTGGTGGGCTAGCTAGAACTGTATATGCCCTGCGTAGAATATCAAATATAGTTAACAAAGAAGCTGCAATAACTGCTTATTATGGACTTTTTCATTCTAAACTTCTGTATGGTATTCTAGTGTGGGGCAATGCCAGTCACGGCTTGCTACAAAAAGCAGCTGTTCGCTCCATTGTACAAGCAAAATATCACGAACCTTGTAAAGAGATATTTAAACAGCTTCAAATTATGAGTTTATTCTCCTCAATTGTAAATGAAAATTTAAATTATGTGAAAAATAATAGAAATCACTTTACAAGTCATGCAGACATACATAATTATGATACTAGGGGAAAACATCAAATTGTCCCAACAAGAGTAAGAATAAACAAGTACCAGGGTCTAGGTATTCGATTCTTTAATGCACTCTCTGAAGAAATTCAAAACCTGCCTACAAAAATATTTAAAACCAAAATAAAAAAGTTTGTTGAAGGATATGTGTCTATACAATATTAACGACTATTTTGAAGAAGTTAAACATGTCACGTAAGTATAAATTTTGGAAAATATGTATGTGCATTATTTAAAATGTTAAAACTTTTAACTGTGAATTGTTGGTGTTTATTTTTATTTTTTTTATATATATGAATTGTAATGACGACCTTTATGTATGAGAATAAATATTTCTATTTCTATTTATTCATGTGTTGTATACTACAGAAACAAATGCCGTACAGTTTCAAATCACCTTTTTAGAGGGTAGAAAATAAGAGTTTTCAAAAATTTTCCTAGATTTTCCGAACGATTATTTTTGAACGTCATAAAGTCTGGACAGATCTCCTATGATTCTACTATCAAATGTAACAAACGGCGTACAGTTTCATCACATTTTTAGAGGGTGGAAAATAAAATGTTCAGTTTTCCACTGCGCTTTTCTGCACAAGAGAAAATGTACGCCATAGTGCTGGAACCGATGGTGGCATGATAAACTATCGTTCTGAATGGATTTGCTGCTGTTTCAAATCGCGACACTTTTTCCCCATGGGCTCATAGTCTATATTGCACTGGTGTCGACCCTATTACTGTTTACATTTTGGTCAAATACATCGATCAAGTCTTATATGATACTCCAGAGCAAAAACCAACTGTTGGCAGCAGGATTATGGTCTAATGCCTCTCTTGACTATCCACTGTGGCCTCTATTCGAAGACACAAATGTAGAGTGTAGAATGCTGGTACTGCTCAAACCAACTTGAATAGAGGTGTGACAGTGTGTCTGACGCGTAGACTCCTATAATCTTTGATATCCTATGGATATCCCAAGCACTTTCACCTGGAGAAGAATCACAGGGGGCTAGTATCTCTAGCCTTCAAGGTTTGCAAGCATTTTTCATCCATTAATATGTTTGGGTTGTGCTCAACATCCCAGGCACTTGAACTGAATCTTTGTACCATTACCCATGTTATCTAGCTACTTCCATTCCAGAAGCCACCAGTTTATCTGGAGGGATCTTCAGTAGTTGTGATGGATGTGTTATTTCCACTCCAAAGTGCTACCGTATGAGTCCTTGTAAGTTCTCACAGAAGCAGAGTATGTGAAAAGGTACTTCATTGTAGAGTCCACATTATCTGTACATGTATCTGTGTCCAGTCACCAGGTCGGTAACTGTCTTCAAATTTCTCTTACCCAGCTCCAACAGCCTGGACGAGAGTTCATTGTCTACCTTGTTCAGTAAACTCTTAGTATGGAGGTGTCTTTGTGTCAGCATCCATTTGAGTTGGTGGTGTTCCTTAACTAGCCAATTCCCGACTTCCCCTCTTATGTAATCCTTAGTAATTCCACACAACGGTTCCGGACCTGTGAAGGCTCCTTTAGAACCTTCTTTAGCTAACTTACAGTCATGTAAGACTCAAAGTACACCAGGAATCAGCCCCTTGTGAGGTTGTCGCAGAAGTGTATGAGAACTAAATGTGAGCCTAAGTCAAGTCAAGTCAGTTTCTTAGATCCTGAAATAAACTATAAGTTCAGTAGGATAGTGAAGCCTATGATCAAGATGAAATCAACCACCTAGAGCTGTGGAAGTGCAGCTAACTATGTAGGATGGATACAAGAAAGAATAACAAAACTTAAATTCGTTAAAAAATACTTTATTATTTCACACTTCAACAACTTCCAGTGGAGGGCAATTATAATGTCTAATATTTCTCGGCATGACCATATTATGTTGAATGGCGGCAACACTTTTCATATATTCTTCCACAGCATTGATTAGTTGATCTGGAACCACTGGTCCTATACCTGGTACTTTGTCTACCCAAATTTCTTCGTAGGCTTTCTGAAACATAAACGTTGCACCTTCAAATTCAATGCATCTATAAAGTAGTCGAGACTTACAATTTGTTTTTGAAAAATTTTGGGAGGTTTGTAAAATATAAGTTGCTTACTTTCATCAGAAAAAGTGTACACTGAACTAGATACTTACCCAAAAATAAACTTTAAAACGAAAGAAATTATACAGTGCTATTCAAAAGTCCCCTACCCCCCCTCGTATCTTTTGAACGGCTACACTCACATTAATGAAATTTGGAGGGTGTAAATAAAGTGTTGTAAACTTCTTTACGAATGGTAACAGGTGACGTAATAGTAATAGATGACGTCACAGTGCCACTCTGGCCAATAATTTTAAATAGGACTTTATGGCAAGTGATATCTCGTTTGAAAGACATTGACATTGGCTACTTAGCCATATTAATTTTGTTTGGGTTTAAACTAATTTTGACGGATAAATTAAATAAATACCAAAATTATTGAAATTATTTTTTTAATTTTAATTAATCAAATATAAACAATGGATTTTTATAGCAAGTGTTCGAAATGTGCTCCGTCTACTTCCTGGCAGTCATACATCCTATAAGTAAACTCTTGTCGTACTCGTTCGAATGTGTCAGCTGAAATTGCATTGCATTCTTCAATAATTATTTCTTTCAAAACGCCAATGTTATCTGGTGCCGTAGTATAAACCTTGGATTTCAAGTATCCCCATAGAATAAAATCTAATGGTGTCAGATCTGGTGACCGAGGTGGCCATTCTATAGGACCTCGCCGGCCGATCCATCTACCTCGATATTCTTCATCCAGGCACCATAATAATGTGCAGGAGCACCATCTTGTTGAAATTTTATTTCCAGATGGCCGAATTCATCTGGATTATCTTCCAGAATTTCAAGAATTAACGGCTCAATTGCATTTTGTAACATCTCCAGATATATACTTTGGCAAGTTTATCTGAAACAGTGAAAGGAATGCAGTCGAAAACGTTCGACATTGCCACGTTTAACTATAAAAAAATAGAAGAACTGATTATGTAGTGATAATAATTATAAATGGGTCTTTTTATTATTAACAATATTAAAAATATGATTGAACGTTCATTTTATAATGTGCTTGTTTCGTTGGATTTATTCTATTAACATTATTTTCCAATTTATGAATATTTAAAGAAGAACACTTTTCCAAATATGTTATGGGATTCTTAAAGCTCTGGCAACGTTGTACGAAAACCATAATGACCACACCCTCCGATTACATAATTGGTGATTTTTATCGACCAGGTTACTTCTTATTGGCAAGCGCGTGCGTGAGATCTTCCCTCTCACTTCGTCAATTGAGTGATATTGATTTATCCAGTGGTGTTCGTATTGTCAGTTACCTTTGTAATTTCAGTTTTACTTGGTAAAATAGGTACCGTACGCCATTTGTACGTTTGACAGATATACGCCATGTTTTTCCTCGCCTCTTACCGACGCCCCGTAGCTACAGATAAACTTGCCAAACTATACTTCACCGCTTAAATTTGAATTTAGGAAGACAGGACCAACTATGTGGTTTTCCAAAATACCTGCTCAAACATTGACTTTTTCTGGAAATTGGGTATGTTGTTCACGAAAGGTGTGAGGATTTGTGTCACTCCAATACCTTACATTTTGTGTATTCACATTTCCATTGAGGCAAAAAGAATTCGAGTTTTCTGTCGGGGTCGTCATCCGAAAGGTGGTGCACCATTTTTAATTTGTATGGATTAAATTTATTTTTAGCCAACACTCTCTGTACTGTACTTTTACTCACTTTACAGATAGACGCAACTTTAGTTGAAGAGGAAGTAGGGTTTACTTCCATTTCAGCAACTATATCAATTTTTTTATCATCACTAAATGTTGGTCGACCAGATCGTTTGGCATCTTGAACACTACCTGTAGCTTCAAACTTGTGAAGAAGCTCCCTCAAATAAGCTCTCGAGATAGGGCGATCTGGGTATCTCTCATTAAATAAACGTTCCGCTTCAAGGAGATTCTTTCTAGATTCACCAATTATAGATAGCTGCTACTTTGTCGGCTTAAGTACGTACCATTTTGCATATGTGAACTCTTAAACGTCTCGTTAAACAATAATAAAATTAAATATTTAAGCTATTTAAAAAAAATTTGCAAAGCAACAAATACTATTAAATTAAAAACGTCAATTTTTCTGACAACTTACCAGAGGCGGACTGAAAATTCTCCAATATTTAAATGTGAAATAATAATTTTGGTATTTATTTAATTTAACGGTCAAAATTAGTTTAAACCCAAACAAAATTAATATGGCTATGTAGCCAATGTAAATGCCTTTCAAACGAGATATCACTTGCCATAAGGTCCTATTTAAAATTATTGACCAGAGTGGCATTGTGACGTCATCTATTACTATTATGTCACCTGTTACCATTCGTAGAGAAGTTTACAACACTTTATTTTCACCCTCCAAATGTTATTAATGTAAGTGTAGCCGTTCAAAAGATACGAGGGTGGAAGGGGACTTTTGAATAGCACTGTATACGTATTGTAAATAGTTATACTCCACCTGTTCAGCTTGTTCCTCTTCACTTTTTTCTTCTTCCGCTTCGACTTCATCAAGCTTGTCTTCAACCGCTTTCTCCTTAAACTGTTCGATAGCCAAGTTTTGGGAATCAGTCAGAGGCATCTCTGCTATAAGTTTACACTTGAATTTTTCAATTTCCTCATCTGCTTCACCTGGAATTTCTTGTTGTAAAGCCTGAAATGTCAAAAATTATGTAGAATGACAAGCAAACAGACAAAATCAAAGGTCAGTAAAAATTTATCAACAGTGGCAACTTATAATGACCAAATTGAAGCGCTTTTTTGAAAAATTTTGGTTGCCAGCTTAGAATTCTTATGCTAATGTCCATTCCAGAACCCATGACTTTGACAGATCGACAATAATAACCAC
>CAJUYH010003248.1:0-33869 GCA_910591685.1 Galerucella tenella | reverse complement strand
GGCTGGAATCCATTCTAGCCGCACCACGTTCCGCCTTGCAAGATTAGATATTTGTCCAAACTTGTGATTTTATTTAAAAAAAAATAGAAAGAATCTATCCAGCTACAGCAATTATTTCCGGCAATCGCCAGTCTTTCCAAGGTATTCTATTTTCGATGAGAAAAGTTGCAAATTATGTATAAATGTAAATGGACAACATTTTGAACATCTCTTTTAATTTGTTGGCTGTTTAATTCTTTTTTAAATAAAATCACAAGTTTGGACAAATATTTTTAACAATTTTCTCCGAATATTTTAGATGCATTGCTGTTTCATAAATTAGTTCCTGTTACATATTCCAACCATAAGTACTTGTTAGTTATTGAAAAAAATACAAGAAAAACTTTTATTTAATTAATTCTCAAAAATTGATCTTGCAGACTTCGTGAAATGATTAAATATCTTGAAAACTACAAATTTTTTGATATGTGGAGGCTATTCGTTTTTCACGTGAAAACCATTGAGGAATACAAAATTGAATAAAAATTGCTTCAAAAATCAGAGACGTAACAAACGGGTAACGTATTCTTCCAAATCTACACCACTGGATCAAAAATTGAATAATATTTTTCCATTAAAATATGCCCTTTTATATTTAAAAACAACCTGCCAAATGTCAAATGAATTCATCTATCCATTATAAAGTTATCACGAGTAATACCACTAGAGGTCAAAAAATTTTCGAATTTAATTTAACCTCGTGTGGTATTCGGTAAGAAAATTCCACACCAAATGTGTTTATTTCCAACAACATCAAGGAGGTCTGCTTCAACTTCCAATGAACCTGCCATTGTATATAATACCTAAGTGCGCTTTTAATATAAACATTAATTATAATGGTCCAAAGAATTGAAATGAATCAAAAAAATTAGATTGTCAAAAAAAATATTCTGTCATTATAAACGTCAAAAAAATTTCTATTATAATTCGCTGTTGGGTACCCACCAGGAAAAAATGTCCACTAAAATTCATCCGTTGCTATGGTGATCTGTAAGAAATACACGTTCTGATTGGTTGAAAATCACATGTGCGGAATTTTCGAATTAAAACAATTAATTTTTCAAAACTTCAACACCCTGTATTTCGAAAAGTAAATGTGCCAGACCCCTCAATCCTTTTGTCCAATTTTAAATTGTATATAATTAAAATTATAGGGGCTAATTTTTGTCAAGTTAATAAAATTAAATTATTTATTCAATTTAAACCTTCTATTACTTCAGGAAATCAAGTATGGAATGGGGCTGCTCCAAGCTTGGTTAATAATGCTGAATTTAATAGTTATTTTTCTAACTAGTGCGGAAAGTGATACTTTTCCGCACGCTATTGCAGATGCAGCAATCGCGTGCGGAAAAGTCACTTTACGCACGTGTTAGGTACACTATTTTTTTTACTAGCGTGCGGAAAAAAAATCCAAAAGTTGATATAAAAAAGATTTTAAACAAATTTCACATTCAAATGGTTTTTCACCAGTGTGTATACGCATATGTACACCCAAGTCTCTGTTCGTTGAAAAATAATTGAAGCGTACGCGTTCCTCTTTATTGAAAATTATAGCAGAATTCTAATAAATTTCTTAATTTTTCAGTCATTTGGTAAACTTGGATATACAAAATACATATTTTGAATATTCAAATGTCAGTATATTCCTCAAATGTCAATAAATTTACTTTCCGCACTAGTGCGGAAAAGTGACTCTTTCCGCACGCTTTTTAGTGCGGGAAAGATTCACTTTCCGCACGTTAGTAGAAAAAATTATTATTAATCAATAATCTGATTTATTGGGGATGTATTCAGAAGAAATTAATGATAAAATTACAGCAAATAAAATAATTGTAGAGGCTAAGGCTTGAGTAATAAAATATTTTAAAGATGCTTCAGCAGGATATAAATTTTTATTTGATTTTAATAAAGGAAGAATTCTTAATAAGTTAATCTCTAAGCCAATTCATATATTAAATCAAGAGTAGGCAGAGATAGAAATTAAAGTTCCAAGTAGTATAGAATTAAAAAATAAAATTTTATATAATTTAAAAATTAAAAAGAAAAGAGTAATCTTTATAAGTGGGGTATGAACCCAATAGCTTAACTTAGCTTATCTTTTTGGTTTACACTTTAGTATAAGATGTACATTAACTTTTGATGCAAACGTTGTAAGTGTCATTTGAAAACACCCTGTTTTATTATATTCTATGAAGGAAACAAATACAGGGTGTCCCAGGAGTTCGTACCAAAAACTTGGGAGGTGATAGAAAGACTAAAAATAATGATGGTATTTCAAGTAAAATTTTTTTTTCACGCCAAAAAGTGTGCAATTATGGTGTTTATTAACGGTTTAAATATTACCAATTTCCAATCAGCAATTTAATAATCGTAATTAAAAAATCATTTTTCATTCCCAACTTTAGAGCCCTATAATTCGTTAACGAAGGGCGTAAAGAAAAAATTTTATATAAAATACCATCATTATTTTTAGTCTTTCTATCACCTCCCAAGTTTTTAGTACGAACTCCTGGGACACCCTGTATAATAACAATAACATAATGTTTAGGATCATCCTTAATATTAAATATTTATAAAGTGAGCACAATCATTTTCAAAGGTATTGATAATTTTGAGCAAATTATGCGACTAATTATTTTTCGCCATTTGTACAGGGTGGCCCATTAAGCGATGTAACCGGCTATATCTCGGAAAGTGTTTGTCCCGGATGGGGAATCAATATTGATAGTAAAAGTGGCCGAAAGACTGATGGAAATCCTTCTCAATCTCAAAATTTCATCTTTAATCAATTTTTTATCCACATACTACTTTATTTGGTCTATTTACATACATTGTGATGTGTATTGGAACACACAGATGTGTACTGGAACGTACTATGTTTTAGATTGGTAGCAATACAGCTGCTTATGTCATGTCATTGATATATGTCACTTGTCTTCGGCCTTCTACTTGCTTCATGCATATATTATTATTTATTTTTATAAATATATATTAAAGTGTATCTTAAGCAATCATCAACCGAATATTATTTATCACCATTGGTAAACACCTCACATTGGATCTTATAATAATTTTGTAAAATTTAAATGTAATTGTACCCATAAATAAACAAATAATAGTATAGTAAGGCCACTCTTAATTGACCACTTTCAGATTAGAAACGTATAGTGAGATCAGGTAAAGTGCAAAAACTAAATTAAACGAGGTGAAAAAGTCCACAAAACCGTAGCCTATATTACTCAAAAATCGCCGTTATCTAAAGCGAAATTAATGTTAGGCCAGTCTAACACTAAAAATACAAGACATTGGCTAATGTTTGGGATATTAATATCAAAAATGAATTTTTGTGGATTGAAAAAGGTTTGCATGAACTTGTGGTGTTAGAATGTTGTTAGTATGCCTTGTGAAGGGTTGACTTACATCTATCCTATGAGAAACGTGAGATTAAAGTGTTTTGTATTGTTAAATTTTGGATAACCGTATGGTTACCTGAAGTGTGTAAATGAGTTTTAAAGAAATTGTTGTGTTTTATGCTTAGATAATGTAGTTAGTTAGTTGTGACTGAAAACGCTAATACAAGTATATTTGTTATCCTTTGGTACATCATCCAGCTCATCAGTAAAAAAATGTACTTACTATTCTCATTCCTAAGTAGGAAGTATTTTCATACTTATCACCAGGCTTATCAAAAGCAAATTTACCATCATATCCAGTTAGGTAACCAGAAAGACCTATCAGCATCTAAAAAGGAATGAACGCAATAACAACTTTTTATACACTTTTGGATGATTCTAGTACTTTTTCGTATGTTTTAAAAAAGAGTTTGAATGGAATGTAGGTATATATTTTGAGAGGTGTGTTTATCTTGCACTCAATCTCAATCTTATATTTCCTGAAATGTTTCTATAAAGATAAAAGAGCAATATTACCTTTCCTAAGGGAGGATGGACATCAAAAAAGAAAGTCCTATTAATATACCAGCTTCCCATTTTACCGAAATGAGTTTCATCCCAACTAAAAATTAAACATTTAATTTGCAGGTATTTGTATAATTTAAGTAAACTAAACTATTGATTAGGTATAGTAGGTACTTACCAAACATGATCTGGGTCACTAATTTTATAAAATCGAGTTAAAATTGCGAAAAAACAAAGCAATCCAAAACATGACCACCACTTTCTAAAACATTAGGTTTATTTAGTGTTAACAACTACATTAATTTCTTATTCTTACTTTGATGTATCATACATGTTTCTGACCATTTTTTCATTGAATATGTACTATTCTTTGAAATTAGTATCGAACATACATGTATGGTGTAGACTTAAATTGTAGACGTGTATGAATGTTCCGTTATTTTTAAGAAGATATATTTTGGATTGTTTATTTTATACTATTGAATAACTTTCTTATTCTAAATAAACAATATATTTTATATTAGTAAAAGTATTACATTACATTTTACGCTATTTGTTTTGTTTCTGTTTTGAATATAATTGTAGGTTAAAATCATAAAGAAAGAATTACACCATAGATCATAGACACTTTTTTAAGGGAGGGATACTGTCAGATGAGGTCTGTGATACCACAGAGTACACCGTGATACTGTGATACTGTCATTCACAACACAACCCCACTGTCATTTACTGTCTTGTTTCTTGTCTTGTGTTTCTTCTGAGGAGAGGTTAGCTGCAGAAAGGGGAGAATTATTTTGATTATATTTGTAGTTTGAATTTGAATATCTCTGATTTGAAATATTCAAAATCACTAAATAGTGTTAAAAATCAGAGAAGGGGAAGAAAAATTATTGAGATCTGTAGAGAAGGACAAAGAAAATGATTGAAGAAGGTATACAGTATATCCACATAGATTCCCGACCAACTGACCCAGATCAAAGTGTAACTGTCTATTTATAACAATATCAGAAAGTAATGAAAAGAAAACAATAAATAAATAAAAGAAATTTGTGACCTGACGGGATTTCAATCCACGGAGCACGTCGGTCTGTGGTCGGTCTCTGCAACATGCTTCCACTATTCTCATTCACCGATAACCCACTCCATAGACCACACTTATATATGGAATATATGGAAACACAGACATTTATTGAATTCTGGAAGAACAGGTAGAGGAACAACTGGAATTTCCGACTGATTCTCATTCCCTTCTTGCTAGATAAAGTCTTTCAAGCTATCAAGGATGCCACTTGACTTATCCTCATCACAATTTGAGCCAGCCGAATGTGTAGCAACAAAGTTATTAACTGAAAGAAATTTCATAGGGGAAACAAATGATACGCAATTAGGATTTATGTTCCTTGCTCTATGGCTTCTCAATGAGAAAAAAAAACTCTCGACTGGATCCTGATTAAAACAT
The DNA here is from genome assembly GCA_910591685.1 of Galerucella tenella. Classification (NCBI taxonomy): domain Eukaryota; kingdom Metazoa; phylum Arthropoda; class Insecta; order Coleoptera; family Chrysomelidae; genus Galerucella; species Galerucella tenella. Next base: position 28,454 of record CAJUYH010003248.1, on the reverse strand, counting down.
CTTGGTGCAACATGCTTGAAATATGTTTTTAAAAGTTGCTCCATAATATATTTTTTCTACGACCACTATCGAAAGTCGTCTTTTGTGCCTCGAAAAGCAACAGCAAAGTTGAGTAGAGAAAAGTTTACTTTAATCGCTTCTTTTTTATAACTTGGTTGTCACAGATATCAGTACATTTTCTCTGGGTGTAAAATTTAATTCAGAATCTGGTGAAGTGTAACTTTCAAATATATAAATAATAAAAATTTTATACTATATATTATAACGTCAGATGTATTACATAACTTTTGCTTAAAAGGAACTAAAGTTTCTACCGTGTGTCCCGCGACACAAAAAAGTTTACGAGATTAACCGTAAAAACCGTTTCAACCCCTCTAAATTGAAAAGAATGACTTTTTCACTTCTAAGAGTAAGAGTTGTTGACTTTTTCCGTTTTTCCACTTCACATATCAAAAAAAGGTAGAACGTGTCGCGGGACACACGGTAGGAACTTTAGTTCCTTATAAGCAAAAGTTATGTAATACATCTGACGTTATAGATAAACAATTTGCATATTCTTTGGTGGTTGAGTAGTAAGCACACCAGACTCTCACGCGGATCCGGGTTCGATTCCCCGCGAGGAATTTTTTTTATTGTTAATTTTATTTTTAAATAATCATTCTGCTTGATATTAATAACGACAACAGGTAGACGTTTGAAATATTTAGCAGAATAATCATTATTATAGATAATGGTACGGTACCCTCCATGAGGGAGTCCGACTGACAACATCTACTTCTTTCAAAATATGCCCTTTTACATTTAAAAACAACCTGCCAAATGACAAATCAATTTATCCATCCATTTTAAAGTTATCGAATTAAAACATTCAAGCTTTCAAAATTTCAACACCCTGTATTTCGAAAAGTAAATGTGCTAGACCCCTTAATCGCGCAAAACAAATTATGGAAATAATAGTAAAAATTTATCCGAACAAATTCAAGTAGATCACTAGCACTGCGAATACCAGCTTTGCATAGAATTTCAATATAGCATCGGTGGTTCAGTGGTTAGAATGCTTGCATTGAACGCGAGCGGCCCGGGTTGAAATCCGGGTAGGAGCATATTTATTATTATGAATCGCTGCTTCGTAAACGAGAGAGAGAGACTAAGGAGGCACAAGCACGCAAAAGCAAGGCACATAACGAAGAAATGTAACATAACGTTTCGTAACGTAACGCGTAACGGTCAGATCTTTTGCGTCGCGACCCCTGGTCGCTCAAACATAACCTGGCATAAAGAACTAAAGTTCCAATAAGCTAAATATTAATCTTAAAGTAGTTTAACTTCTTAACTGGATAGGCTACAAACTTGTGATATTAAAACATCCATTCAAAGAAAGTCAACCGGAAATTAATTTTTCTACGACCGTGCGTTTCAACCGAGGTTTCAACCCATTTTCTCGCACGCATTTTCGCACTAGTGCGGGAAAGTAAAATTTTGCAACTTTTGACCTTATTAGATACTTTTTTACCTCGGAAGTTATAACTATTGCTACATTAACAGGTAAATAAATATTTACGGAATATATTAGATAAAGCTCTTTCATCTACAAATGATCTATAATACCGTCACCGTCACCGTCACCGTCATCTTTATGCGACCTGCCACCAATGCCATACTCATCGACGTCATCTACTTACCAGCTACACCAAATAACTCCACTGGACTGGCCATTTTAAGTAATTTACAGAATGCAACAAATTGTGTTCTTAATAATAATATTTATAATAATTAGTAGTTAAAGTTTTGTATATGCATGTATGTTGAAATAAAATATTTTTTTTAAAATGGGTTGGTACCATTTTGTATATATGGTCGTAGAAAAAATAATGTTCCTAACTCATGCGTAAAGTGTCTTTCACTCGGTCTTTCCCGCCCTTGACCGCTTGCCAGAGCTCCGCTCCGCGTCGTTCGGGTCAACTGCAGTCGCGTGTGGGAAAGTTTCACTTTCCGCACTTGTTAGGAAAATAACTATTTCCTGTTGGTTTTTGAGGTTCAATTTGCTTCAAAATAACCCTTGAAAAACCTAAAAACTTGCATTTTCGGATAAATTTTAGAAAATACATCCCGGTTGTAGGGGCCACTCGAGAAGCCTTGCCTAGGGCCTCCAATGTGTTGAATCCGCCACTGTGTTTGGCTGGTGTATTCTGTGATATTAGTAATAGATATTTACGTAACTAGTTATGAAAAGAGCGATATTGTTCAACAAGCGTAGTATTTGCCAAAACGAGCGCTAACGAGGTCTGCAAATTACGCGAGTCGAACAATGTCGCTCTCTTCATAACGTGTTTACGTACAACGTTTTATCTAATTCCGCGCTTTCATAATATTTAATAAAATCTTCAATTACAATGATAATATTAAAGTGGATTCAAATGGTGTTAGAAGTATTGTAACTATGAAGTATTCACCCAGAAAATTGACTTACTTTAAATAACTGTGTCCTGAATAATGTTTTCAATGTTTACAAATCTCAAAATACTATTGAATTAAAATAATGGGTTAATTGTACAGTTTAAATAATGAAATAATTGTCAGTTTTGACAGTACCTACCTAATTAATAAATTATTCTTTGAAACTCATATAAGGTATTTTTTCGCGAGATCCCGTTGATATAACGGGAACTGTTATTCAGTTCCCACTGCCTTTTTGCCATAGAACGGTAATAGGGGAGTATGTTAATGACGTAATTTGTGACGCAATAAGTTATAAAACGGGATCTCTTTCAGTTCTGGCGGTTATAGAAATTTAATTGACAGGAGTAACATTTGAAAATTAGAAATTTGATTGAAATATCAGTATAATATCAAAGATAATTCATTATTTTATGTATAATATCCACGGAGCTAGTAACTGCGAGAAATTGTTCATTTACATTCTAAAAAGCTGAAAGAACACCGTTTCATTATAATTATTTGCTTAATCAATCCATATGATTCACCCTAGGGTGAAAATAATCATCCGAAACTCGTAGCCTAACTGAACTATGCAAAGTTACTTGTGATGACATAACTACGAGAAGGCTAGTACCAAAAAAATCGTCAATTATAGTTGAAACTAAAAAACATTTTTCGAACAATGAAACCATAAGAAACTTTGTAACTCGTCACTTTTTATTGAGGTTATGTTTATTTATTATTGTTGTGAAGTTAATTCTATCCGGTTAACCGGTTGACTTTCGCGAGAGATCATGAACGATAACAACCTTTAAAATTTCTTTGGTGGGGGTATAACCGCTCTGTAACCGACTTCACATCAACGGTATCTCACGAAAAAATACTTATAGTATCTCTATGTTGAAACATAAACAGTTACGTAAAGTTTTTACATAACTACTTTTCATAACTGATATAATATGAAGGTTATGAAAAATGTGACGTTACCTAACGTCAAGGAGTGACGTAAAGTGTCACATTTGATAGCGGAATTAGATAAAGATATATACCAGTCCATGCCATTGCCAAAATGTCCGCTTATAACTTTTTTCCGGGCGTTTCAGAGGATGAGGAAAAATTTGAAGAAAATAGTGTATTAGAATCAGAAGAAGTGAATACTAAACGTTACGAATGGCCAGGAGAACGGAATCAACGTTACGAAGGATATACTTTGTATGATAACCTACATGGTAGTGGAACTTATTTTATTGATGATGGATACTGTATCTATTACAACGGACTTTTTTATGCCAATAAACTAGAGGGATATTGCCAGGTCAGAATATTTCTTTACTTGCTTACATCATAGACAATAGCGCTTTTCACATGAAGGGTTTTTCCGACGGTTTTGACAATTATTTACAAGGACACTTCAATTTTGAAAATGGCGTTCAAGGTCGCGTACCCACAGTGATATTAGAAAAGGTACAAGCCTCTGGTCGACTTCGCGACTCTCGGAATTTTATGTTAATTTTAGATTTGTTTGAAAGCTTACCTTAAATAAAGCAGATTAAAACAAAAATTTCGCTGGATCATCCAGTAATTACTTCAAAAATCACGATTTTAGTTCAAAACATTGTACTTTTTCAACACTAATTCATGCTATTTCACGATAAATATTTTCACTTTAAACAGTGTATAGGTTATTATCTTGAATCAAATGTCAGTCTGTTTCACACAAAAAACCGGAAGAAAATACTTAAATTTTGCCAATTTTTAGAAATATTCGTAAGCATAAATATTTTCGTTTGACACTTGAGCTTATAAAATTACACACTAAAATCTTATGTCAGAGCTTATGTCTAGCTATCCTAGGTTCACAAATTAGGATCAGGTGATACTTCCTAACGGCGTTGTCAAATGGTCTTAATTTTCTTTCAGCTGAATACATTGTAATAGATACATACAGGGTGTACCAATCTTACGACAAACTTCGGTTAATGGGTTATTTTGAGAGATATAAAAAAAAGTTATCAAAAAAAAATAGTAAATGTTTTGAAGGTCCATATTTTAAAATTATATCGAACTATACAGAGTGCTGCATAACTCCGTTACAAACCAAACATATGATTTTTCAAATGGGAACCCCTGAATATTATCTTCTGTAAGTTCCTTGTGGCATTACTTATTCTTTTGGGAATCAAACCACAATATTGTTTTTTTATTTTTTATTTCGACGTTTCGGTAGCGTTCCAGCTCCGAAATTCAATAGGATACGGAGATATTGCATCATGTTACGAAACTCTGTTTGGCAAAATACATTTTTTTTCTTCAACGTACAACAAGATACAGAGCGTTGATTTACCTACGATTTTCACATAAACGTGTTCATATCTTTTGAAGGACTCTGTATAACGTGGCAAAACCTTATAAGAAAAGCTTAAAAAAATGTAACCAATCCGAATTCGGTAATAATAATAATACTTTTATTGCTCTTAAAACAAAATAGTTTACAGCAAGAAATCTGAGTAACAAAAAAAATAAAAACAATTATTACCTAGTATACAACAAATAAAGGTAAAGAGAAAGAGAGAACAAAAACGAAGGATATTAAACAAAACAAATTGAAACCAATATAAAGCTTAATTATTCGTTAATGATAAATGATCTCAATTTTAATATATTCCAAATGTAACTGGAGATAATTTTAGCATTCAATGTGTTTAAATTATCAAGGGCATTAATAAAGAAATCCAGGCTCAAGTAACAGTCAAGCTTCGGTTTCATATTCGTATATATTGGACAGTCAAATAGTAAATGGGATAGGGTTTCATTTACCAAGTGATTACAGGCAGTACATACCTGATTTGGATCAACTGTGTACGACATCGCTACGTGAAACGTAACCTGTGTTTATTACTCAGTCGTAGCTGGGCAATTGTACGGGTGATCTGTATGGGTAATTTTAACAATAAATAATTACTTGGCTGCTTAGTTATAGTGAATGATGAATATAAAGACAAAAAGGAACAACGCTGCATCAGTAAAATATCGTCAGCATGCAATTTTTCATAGTACTTTTTAAATATAATTTTTTTATTTTTTTCCAACAAATTACTATTCAAACTATCCCACATTTCAAGAGAGTCGGTTATAATGAAGAGTTGTTTGACTTGTGCCAACCAATTAAACTTCGAATTGCCCGATTCATTCATAAAGTTGGACTTGACGTTTGAAACATAGAAAGGGAAGGCGTCTTTCATTCATAGCTAATATTTTGCACAACCAATTATACGTCATTTTGAATACATTACATGCAAACTTTACACGTCCAGTCTCCAGTCTCATGACATAATCGGGAGTATTGGTTTGAACTTGCAGGACTCGTTTCAGGAAATGAATTTGAACTTTTTCCACGATGTCAACGTACCTCAGACCCCATACTGGTATACAACTAGATAGTGTGCTAAGTGCCAGCGATTCAAACATTTTTATTCTGGGATACCAAGTATCAATTTTCGCTTTAGCCATAATTGGCAAAACGGCCCCAACTGCATGCTTGCCTTTTTCGGTAGGAACAGAAGCCATCTCCCTAAACAGACAAGATGATGTGAGCGTGACACCTAAATACACATAATCGAAGATTCTATTTTTGCTATGAAATACAGGGTGTTCCATTTGAAAGAAGAAAGAATATGACAGGTTCGAGTTTCCGTTCACCCTTTATATAAGAAAGAATATACATAATTGAAATTTAATAGGATACGGAGATATTGCATCATGTTACGAAACTCTGTTTGGCAAAATACATTTTTTTTTCTTTAACGTACAACAAGCTGCAGAGAGTTGATTTACCTACGATTTTCACATAAACGTATCCATATCTTTTGAAGGACTCTGTATAACATGGCAAAACCTTATAAGAAAAGCTTCAAAAAAATGTAACCAATCCGAATTCGGTATAATATACAGTTGTTCAGCTTGTAACGGAGTTATGCAGCACTCTGTAAAGTCCGATATAATTTCAAAACATGGACCTTCAGCACATCTACTATTTTTGTTAATAACATGTTTTGATATCTCTTAAAATAACCCATATACCGAAGTTTGACGTAAGATTGGTACACCCTTTATATTACAATATAAAATCGTTTGCATAATCATGAAAATTTATATAGTAGTTATGTTAACAAGCAAGACAATTGTCTTGCTCCCTATTTGATGATATTTCAATTACACTTTGATCTGTGTCAGTTAGTCGGGAAGCGGTATGATGTGTTGAATTATGATAATTTTTTTTTGCTTTAGTAGAGATCCCATGAAGTCAGGCAATTTGAGGTGAAGAGATGTATTCCCTTTCCCTTCTCGAAAAAGTGTCTAATAATTTGTATCCCACATGAATGAGCGCCGGGTCGCCGTTTCGCAATTCGCGCGCGCGAATTGCGAAACCTATCAATATATTTGTCCTACAATTTTTTTGGCTTGATTTGTAGGTCTTGACAGGTACTTCAAAGGGAGAAAAAGTTCTCCAAGATTGCGCCTTGGCTAAGGGTCCAAAATGGCCCCTAACGCCCCCCAAAAAACGGTTTCCCGCCATTATCTCCCGAAATATGCAATTTTGACAATTTTTGTTTAGATAAAAAGTGAGGGTCGTTAAATTATCTACAAAAATGGTCCTCATAATTTTTTTCGAGAATTCAATAGTTTTCGAGATAATCGCATTCAAACGTCCCCTCGCTTACGCGGCTGCACACCTCTAGAAATGCTACCGTCTAACTTGTAAACCGGCGGACAAATTCTTCCAGAACTCGGTCAAAAATCAATATTTTTCGATGATTTAAAGTTCATTGTAATGGGAATATCCGTAGGTATCAATATGTGTACCTTAAACCCCGTTCTCGCCCGTCGAGGACATTGCAAAAAGTGGCCAATGTTATTTTTCCCCAATATTTTGGCCTCTTCCATTAAATCAAACCATTTTATTTATTTTAAATGGTTTATTATCCCTTGTTTTTTCAAATGGGGTCTGGGGAGGTCCTGAATGTTCCTAGAATTTTTTTTTCAGTATCTTTGTGGCGTTTCAATAAAAAGTTTATTTATTTATTTGCATTTTTCAGTCGTTTTCGGAGTTCTCACAAATCAATAACATTGGCCACCTTTTGCAATGTCCTCGACGGGCGAGAACGGGGTTTAAGGTGCACATATTGATACCTACGGATATTCCCATTACAATGAACTTTAAATCATCGATAAATATCAATTTTTGACCGAGTTATGGAAGAATTTGTCCGCCGGTTTACAAGTTAATTTTATAGACGGTAGCATTTCTAGAGGTAGTGCAGCCGCGTAAGCGAGGGGACGTTTGGATGCGATTATCTCGAAAACTATTGCATTCTGGAAAAAAATGATGGGGACCATTTTTGTAGATAATTTAACGACCTTCACTTTTTACCTGAACAAAAATTTTCCAAATTGCATATTTCGGGAGATAATGGCGAGAAACCGTTTTTTGGGGGGCGTTAGGGACCATTTTGGAACCTTAGCCAAGGCGCAATCTTGGAGAAATTTTTCTCCCTTTGAAGTACCTGTCAAGACCTACAAATCAAGCCAAGAAAAATTATTGGACAAATATATTGATAGGTTTGCCCCTTCAGTTACTGGACTATATCGTGTTATTGTCCATTTTAAAATCTGTCGGCTTATCAAAATATACACCTAAATTATTTGACAATTATTTGACAATTATTTTCAAAACAGGCTACAAATTAAACTTATTAATCATGTATAGGTTTTGTAAACGTATCAAAAGGCGTGCCACAAGGTTCAATACCTCTTTTATTCACTCTATAAACTACCAGTATCGTAAGATAATCCAATGAATAATGGGACAAACCGGTGTTTAATTAAGCAACGGGTCATACAGGGCGAAATTCTATGTCTCAACTGGATGTTTCAAATAAAGAAATTTCCTCCATTCCCCAGGTCCAGTATCATGGTGACATGTGGTCCGAAAAAAAGTCGGTTAATTCGTTTTATTTGGTTCCCCTGTACATATTATCCCTTTTCATACGTGCCATCAGCATTTTTCGATTTAACTAATGTACTATCAGAAACTTCTTCTTTAGGTGTTCTACTCGGAATCTACAACACATTTTCAAGGACTTTTCAAAAACAACAGAAGATTTGGACCAGGTGCTTTAACCTATAGCGATGGAAGACAGGATGTTGGAATATGGGATGGATATTCGTTAATTAGAACTGGAGAAGGTTATCGTTCAAAATTGTCTAATTTAGCGAATACTAACAGTGGATATCTTAGGTTATTGAAATTCAGGTTAGTTTGAGAATTACATGAGGTTAAACCTAGCTTACGTGAGACTTATTCAGCTTGGCAAAAGCATGGAAGGAACGAGGAAAAGAAATATCCGGTTATATAAAAGTGTTTAAGTGAATAGCTTTAAAATATTTATTTGTAAATAAAATAAAGGGACATAATTTCAAACTTTCTCCAACAAAATATGTCAAGAAATAGGAAGCAAAGTCAAAGTCAAAGTGGGTCGTAGAAAAAATTTGCTGTTCGACTCGTGTGGATTGTCCATATCGCTCTTGAACGATTGAGCACTCCGCCTACGGCGTCGTGCTCAAACTTCGTCCTTGTGCGATATGGCCATCATGTCCACACTTACTAGTTGCACAAACTACTATTTCTATCAAAATATGCCCTTTTACATTTAAAAACAACCTGCCAAATGTCAAATCAATTTATCCATCCATTTTAAAGTTATTGAATTAAAACATTCAAGTTTTCAAAATTTCAACACCCTGTATTTCGAAAAGTAAATGTGCTAGACCCCTTAATCCTCATATCATTTTGTCCAATTTTACGAGAGGAATCTACATGCAAACGTTGTAATTACCCTTAACGTTCGAGATGCTCATACCATTTTTTGCGCGATCGTATTGAAATAAATTCCGAATAGAATAATTTGAATTTCTTCGAAATGAACGAAATGTCAAAAAAGACATTTTATACTTCTCGATCAGTTTAAATTATATTTTGCATTTTGGTGAAATTGTTTTTATGCTATTTATTACTTTTCGACGTCTGAACGGTAAGTAAATCACTTACCGACGTGTTAAACTTGGAAACCAGTAAACACAACCTACCGTCCTGACAACCGATGCTGTAAATAAACAAAAAAGATCAATCGCGCAAAAAAATTATGGAAATAATAGTAAAAATTTCAAATTCAAGTAGATCACCAGCACTGCGAATACCAGCTTTGCATAGAATTTCAATATAGCATCGGTGGTTCAGTGGTAGAATGCTCGCCTTCCACGCGGGCGGCCCGGGTTCGATTCCCGGCCGAAGCAGAATCGCTGCTTCGTAACCGAGAGAGAGACTCAGGAGAGAGCACACGAACGCAGTAAGCAAGACACATAACGAAGCATCGTAACATAACGTAATGTAACGTAACGGTCAGATCTTTTGCTTCGCGACCCCCGGTCGCTCAAACATAACCTGACCTAAAGAGCTAAAGTTCCAATAACTTTTTACTGAATTTTATTTAGCTCTTCATAAAATTTCCAGTGTATTCACCTATGTAGAATTATTTTTAATACTTTCTTTTATTTAAGGAACTTGGTTGATGTTTCATCCGAAGATTTATCCGATGTAGCTAAAGAAATGCTTGTATGTTTGGGAGCTACCGATAGTGTTTTAGACAGATCAGACGAGTTGTACAATATCAACGTCAGAAACAGAAATAATTTATTCTTTCCCAAACCGATGTATGATAAACATTACGCACAAACATCCTGCATGATTGATATATTATTGGATGAATCCGATTGCAACATGTTAATGGGGTAACTTGATACAACATTGATTCGGGATGATGGATGCAGGTTTTCTGTGGTATTTTCCCTGCATCTTAAATTTTACGCAAAATTAGCCAAATAACCATCCTTTGCATGGGAGCACAGACACAGCTGGCCCTACCGCTACCTTTCACTTCACTTCACTTCACTTTCAGAACAAAACCTGAAGAGGACCTAATCCTAAAACAGGGTGGAGTCAATTTTTGCACATCCAATGAAAATAGAGGATGATTAATTGATCTTCAACAGTAAAATCATGCTTGAACAAAAAAACATTGAGGTTAACTTCTCAAGCTGATAAAAGTATTTGGTTTTTCTCCAAATGTCATTAAAAGCGGCCTTTTAATGACCCTTGGCAGGCTTAGAAGTTGTACTTTTGATGCCTAGGCAGAAAAAGTTCGTTGCTAGGAAACCTTCCAAGTAATAATTTAAATCAAACTGGTTATTAAAATTGACAATGACATTAAGAATACTCAAAATGATGCTGATGATAATAAACAACACGAAATTTTTATTTATTGGATATGTTTATGGTGAATTATGAACAATTATTTAATACAATTGAACTCTGTCCACTTCCCTCCTTTCTAGTAAAATTAACAACTTTAGTATCCACACTTGATACTCCGGAAACGCCAGAAAATATTTTTTTGCTGATGTTCGACTTATTGGCTAGCGAGTCCTCAATATAGCCCTCCGCGACAGCGGAAGACTTCCATCCTCCATGTTGCTTCAACATTGTTATGTCCCCACCAGAATGCACCAGCAACGTGGCCGAAGTTCTGCGAAAGCAGTGCCCGGTATACTCTTTCGCATGGGATAGTCCCAGAAAAGTAGCAATTTCTTCTGGCATTTTACCGAATTTGTGAATGCCAATGAATTGATGATGTGCTTTACCGTTCGCATACTTATAGAAGACACGCCGATTATTTAAATTCGAGGGTATGGAGGCTGCATATTTTCTGTAAACGCTTAAATATTCCGTTACTACAAAAAAGATCTTGATCTTTTGGTCTTAGTAGTTGGTAGCATAATTAGCAATTTGTCGTCCATATCATTTATATCATCTGTTTTCATTTGCAAAAGCTCATCACATCTACAAGCCTCAGCGACTGCAAAAAATAAGTACAACCTAAAATATAAATTGAAAATTAGTTCTTTAATCCATAATAGATCATTTTCAATATATTCCTACCTTCGTACACAAATACAGTTCATCTGGGGCATCTGATAAAAATTTCTCGATTTCTTCTCTTTGAAAAACTCGGGATTTTTTTGCATAGAAACCGTCTGACTGGCGTTTCAAAAAAGCCCGTAACTTCAGGTATTTTGCCAAATCAACGTTATTTTTTATGTTCAGGGAAGCTTTCAACATAACATTGAAGTCTTCATTTTCTTTGAAAGATCGGAAAAATAGACAATCAGCACATTTTCAGAGAAAGATCCTATATTTTTCTTCTGTCTATATTCCATGAATCTGCTGTATGTGAGTTCATATACAGTTCTTGATTTTTCCGGTAAAAGGTTAAATTCCACATCTCGCGCCTGGGCCTCTATTCTTGAAGTCGTTCGAATAACGTCCGTATACGATTTCTTTTCGAACGACCTTTTCGAATGCGAATAGCGAATAGTATTCTTGAACACTCTACGGAATATAATTCGAATGCGAAACTTTTAATCGCATGAGAAGCTTTGGCAACGTTGTATTTCTGTCAAAGGAACCTAACCTAACTCAAAAATTATATTTTTGTTGAATGTTTATGTTTGGACCGTTTGGACTTTCTGTTATAATTATAATAATTTTGACGCTTTCTGTGATTTTTTAAGATGTGTTTTGTGTGTTCTTCTCACAGTCCTCACCTTTGCCGAGAATAATAACCAAATATGGCTCTATTATAAAAGGTCGCATTAAGTCTATCAGTTCATTCACATTATTTTTGGTCAACCTATATATTTGAATGAATTGCTCCTCACTCTCTTCAAATGGATCGTGGGACTCATAAAGTCTAGGGGGTCCCCTATTTGCCAATAATTCTGCCTCTTCCACATTTTCTACTGCATTTAAATAGGCAACATCTTCAATATTCATTTTAAAATATGAATTTAACTTTATGTGTACTACTGAGTAACTTTTTTTTACAAAAATAGAGCAAATAAAATCACAAATGAGACACGCGGCCGATAAAATTGTAAAAAGAAAATGTTAGGTTAGAGAGCGCTTTTCGAATGACATTTACTAAATTCGAATGGTTTATCTCAAACGAATGCGTTTCGAATACGAAATCCGTATACGATTGGAATTAAAGTGTTCAAGAATTGCATTTTTTTCTCGCATTCGGAAAAATGCCGATTTCGGTAAATATCCGTATACGAAATAATTCAAGAATAGGTCGCCTGGTCTCTTATCTCAGGTGGTGTTAATTGCATCAATTCATCCTCACTTTGCAGTAAATCCATTTCTAACATGACAACTTTTCAAAATTGACAATGACAAAGTCAACAGTAAACAAACATATTCAACAAACGTCATCAGCGGTAAACATAGTAACGCAGGGCCCAGTTACCTTTGATAAAATCATTTAGTTATTTGGATATTGATAATGAAACGCAATTTAAATATGAAAAAGTCGATTTTGCGTGGAATTGGAACCGATTTGAAGAGAAAATTATATGTTTCACACGGCAGAAAAGCAGATTTAATGCCTTGGATGGTTTCAGCCGCAGCATTAAATCTTGTGCTTTTTTGCCCAGTAAAACAAATAACTATTTTTTAAAGGAAGAGCTTTGAAATAAACTAATATCCAGGACAGACTACCAGGTTAATTTCACAATTCTGCATTTTGTATGTTGCAAATAGATCTGGCGTTTTATGAAATCAAAAACTAAGATAGAACTCACTTTGTGACGAGAAGTAGTCGTAATTAACATTTTTTATTCAATACAAACCCGCATCAACGTCTAGGGCATGTCCACGTGACGTCACAAACTATTTTGACAACTGCCTGGTGGTAAAACAATAAACAAAGCGTTCAGAACACGTGGTACTTAATAGTGAGGTTATATGCTGATTCATAATGATAGATCGTGTTTGAGTTTAGTTGGTTTTGCTTAAATGTTTTTTTAAAGTTATTTTAATTATTGAGCTTGCATATTTAATAATAAATATAGGTTAATAGTTGCTTGTTGTTTGATAATTATTGATCGTGTTTATTGTTTTACCACCGGGGTATTGTCAACTGTCAACTGTCGTGGACATGCCCTATATTACTTAACCTTAAATTTTCTTTTTTTTTAATTTCTTTTATGTCTCATGTCTTCTATGTCTAGCATATTCAGTATTCTAGGATAATGTGTTTTACAGTAATAGAAGTGTGACAATCTAACCATCCTAGTGCTGGTTCTTTGTTAGGGCCGCGTTAAGACAAGTTCAATTCTTATTATGTCTGGTATTAGTAAACAGGATTGAACTAGTATATAGTGTAACTTCTTTCAGTTTGGTTGCCGTTTGATTTCATGTTAATTGCCAGGAAGTAAATTCATATGTTTTTTCATTGAAATAATGCGGTCAGTGTAGGGAAATTTTTGAATGTGAGTCGCTTCTTCCTTAGATGTATCCACAGCTAATTGGTCTACTTCCTCATTTCTTTTCATACCAGAATAAGATGGAATCCATAGAAATAAGACGTTGTTGTGATCTATTTTTAATTGTGAGAATAGGATGTGAAGGGTTGAGTTGTTTTGAGCTGAGTTTTTGAGCCGTCTGTGTACCAACAACTTTCTGCTTTTAATAGTTCATCCTTACGGAGGACCCATTCATCTCTATTTGGAATTAGGACGGTATAAGGCAGGTCGTAGTTTACTGTTGAAGGCATTATGTCAGAGGTCATTCCCAGAATACTGTAACCTTCAGTGTCCACTAGCATTCTGCTTCGTTTTGTATAAGCCTGATTTGTGCATTTAGAAATATGTACAATTCTGTATGCTGTCCATCTAGCCTCTCTTTCCAAAAATATATGGAGAGGAGGTAGGTCCAGAAGGATTTCCATAGCTGCTGACGGTGTGGAGCTGATAGCACCAGTAATTTCCAGACAAGCCTGTCTCTGTAAACCAGAGAGCTTTGCTTGGGCGGTTCGCTGTAAAGCCTTTGGCCACCAGACAATAGCTCCATATGTGATCATTGGTCTAACGATCATCACATATATATCCAATAGATTTGTTTGGGTCCCAAGCCCTTGAGCTAAGTAGCGCACTCAGTATATATTGTGCAATAGAGAACTTGGTTGCTAAAAAGAGTCTGCACATTTTTATGGCTTCTAGAATGACGGGCAATTTGTAGAGTTTGATGGTATTTGAAATTTAATTTCCTAGGATCAGTTTTGCAGAAGAAGAGGATTAGCTTAATTAGCTTGTCTCACTCTCTAGAAGGGACGTTTTTGTGAGCTTGAGGTTATAGATTTTGTTGGTTGGGGTTTTCGTTGGGAAACTAATTTAGAATGCACTATTGTTGGGGTAATTGGAATTTTTTCAAATGTAGTTTAAGGAGTATTATAAATTGATATAAATTACAGTGTGAATTTGATTTACATAGATTGAAGTACCTACACTTTTTCATTTCCTTTCTCAAAAAATTAATTGCAACGTACTAACAAGCAAAGTACCGTGTTTATCGTATATTGGCCAATCCTCAATTATTATATAAAATATTTTGCCAAAAAAATTCATTAGGCGAAAAACAAAAGAGGACCAACTTGAAGTTACACGAATCAGAGCTAGAATAGAAATTTTCAATAAGCGCTTGGAAAAGTTAGTGAAGGAGCTCCGGAAGTTTGAAATTGATAAAGAGAAGATACAGAGAAATTTAGATTTCTGCACCAAATGCTGTTTAGTAGATGTCAAATGTCCAGTCCTTAATGATGATGCTGTTGAATCTTTTACTCCGGAGACTGGTAAGATTTTTCCAATAAGTAATATTCAACTACTTAGAACCGCAAATATTCAGAAAAACTGGGTATAGTCAAATGCAGGCATGCGGGTCATACGATTCAACAAAGACATACCATGAATTTTATCATAAATACCTAAAAATTGCCTAAAAACGCCAATAATTAGACAAAATCGGTAAATAATGTGGATTGTTTTAAATCGGTAAATAATGTGGATATTTTTCTATTCTGTCAGTTGTTGATGTGTTGACAGTTTATACTGAAAAAGTAAAATCTTTGTCAAACTCTTTCCTTGTCGACATAAGAATGAAATATTTAACTGAGACTCACCGAATTGAGATTTTAATGATGATCGGGTACGGGGATAACTGTAGAAGTCAAGTTGAAGTGGCAAACTTATTTAATCACAGGTATCTCGAATTGCCTAATATTTCACAAAGTACTGTATCTAAAATTCATGCACAATTCAGAGAACTTGGACATGTCAAACCATTGAAAAGAAAACCACACTTCGTTGAAGATGATGTGAAAGTGGATATTTTGTTAAGTGTCGAAGAGAATCCAACTTCAAGTACAAGTCAAATTGCCCGTGAAAATAATGTTAGTCATACAACTGTTCTAAGATGTCTTCATAAAGAAAAACTTCATCCCTACAAATTAACTTTTGTGCAGGAGTTAACAGAAGACGATCCAGATCGTAGAATGGATTTCTGCGAAAGATTGATGAATAAGCTGAACAGAAATGAGATAGCTCTTGGTACCATTCTTTTTTCTGACGAATCAACATTCACATTGAATGGAGAGGTAAACCGACAGAACTGTAGATATTGGTTAGCAGAGAATCCTAATTGGATGCGTGAGACACATACTCATTACCCTCAAAAGGCGAACGTTTGGGCCGGTATCATAGGCGACCATATTATTGGTCCTATATTCATAGATGGAAATTTGACAGCTGAAAAATATTTAAATATGCTTAGAAATGAAGTTATTCCTGCGATGTCAAACTTATATCCCAACGCAATAGATCCTAGCTTACCGAATGAAAATGTTTGGTTCCAGCAAGACGGGGCAACACCCCATTATGCTTTAATGGTAAGAGCTTATTTAGATGAAATCTTCCCCAATGAATGGATTGGACGAAGAGGTACTATTGAGTGGCCAGCTAGATCGCCAGACCTTACGCCGTTAGATTTTTTTCTGTGGGGTTATCTCAAGAACAAAGTATATGCAACACAACCAATAACTAGCATTGTAGACCTCAAAGACAGGATAACTACAGAAATACGGAATATTTCACCTCAAACTTTACAAAGTTAAGGAGGAGTTCTATAGGAGTCTGTGCTATTGCCAACAGCTAGGTGGAGAACATTTTGAGCATTTATTTTAATGTATTAAAATCAAATACATCAGGTATTTTACGTATGTGTTCAATACCTGTGAAAATAAAAATTTCACCCTGTATAATTCATAATTGATCATACATTATTTAGTTTGTTGGAATCGGTTCATTAAGAGGATTTCAAAAATATGCAACTATACAGGGTGTTTCATTAAAAAAAACAACACCGACTATGGCATACTTGCGTGAATCACCCTGTAAATTTACATTTATGTTTACATAAGGCACAACTCAATTCAAAAGTTGACGTGTCTCGGCATTTTTTATAATTTTCTAAAATAATGACATAAAGAATTTTATTCCATAAGTGGTTTCCACACTGTATGTATTTAGCTTTCAGCCATTCTAAAAAGTCTTTCACCAGCGAAGTTTTTATTTAATTGTCAGTTATGTCACTTCGACAATTCAAAGTGACAATATGAATGATAAGAAGCAATTTTCCGGTATTTTGCATCCTCAAGCAAAAAAAATGGTAAAGAATGCCCAAGTCAAGTGTTCGTATATCATCTGTACAAACCACAACTGCTTTAATATGATACTGTCAGGTTTTCGAAAAACATAATGTATCTCTATTTTTTGTAGTCACCGAAGGACAGCATTCAAGCAATGTTCTATCATCAAGTAGTTTTGGTGACTTCAGTTTCGTATCTTCAACTTCAGAAAAACGTATCGACGTAGAATCAAACATAAAGGATGAAACCGAATTGAATAGTAATTCGGATAGTTGTATGTGTATGGATGAAATGGAGATCGAAGACATAGGTTAGCGTTTTATTGTTAATGTAATGGCACACCCTGTATGTATATATTAAACACCGAGGTGGGAAGAGTTTCATTACTGTCGAGAATTTAGATATGGTATGGAACTTCCCACTGAGGTTTGTATACAATAAAGTATTGCTGGTCTGGATCCCTGGCCATTGTGGCATGGATGGAAACGAAAAGGCAGACAGGGAGGGTTTCCGCACGTCTTTCTATCGGACCAGAACCTACAATTGGCATTGCAATAAGTTTTGCCAAACAAACACTATAAGTCTGTTTCTTATTGTCTGACAGCACGCGAAAAGGTCACAGATGTTAGTCAGGTAGTAAACCATAAGCGTCACCGTTCATCAAAGGAATTTATTTACTATTTAATTTCATACCCGATCTGATATATAAAGGTAATATGAATCTAAATTCGGTTAGTTAAAACAACTAACTGACCTTCATACATTTGTAGAGTACATACAGTTAAAACAATACATTATTTTTGAAATAATCTTGTAACGCAACTATTCTGACTGAATATTTCAAATTATCTTGAGAATTTGGCGCAGGTCAATTCTTGGGACACATATTAACAAGCCATTTATCAATTGTTATTCTAGATAATTACTCTCTGATTTTCGAAATGTTGATAATAACATTTCCAAGAAACATTACAATAGGGTCCTACTAGGGATTGTCCTAATGACTACTTAGAAATTTTGCAGGTATATACGGTGAAACTTGGTCTCGCCCAAATTTGTATAATTTGTTTTGCTCAGAGTCGCTTACGTTCCATAAGTGTTAACTGTGTTGTGAAAAATGTCTTCAAGTTTCACCCCAGTAAAGTGTAAGAACGTGCTTAGCTTACAAACGAAGACTGTAGTGTTAAATGTGCATGATGCTGTTGTACATCAAATGCCGGCTGCTACTGTTAGAAATATAGTTTCGACATGTTCCAATATGACAGGAGTTAGTGAATCTACTATTTACAGGCTCCTAAGGGAGAGGAAAAATGGATATATATCTCCACCTAAGAAGTCAACTGGAAGAAAACCACTTGACCTTGATGAACATATATGCAAAATACAATAAGACGAAAAGTACACGAATTATATTTTAAAAAAGAGATCCCAACCCTCGACATAATTCTAAGAATGGTAAAGGAGGACGAGAATTTGCCTGACATAGGGCGAAAAACTTTGTGGAAAATATTACACAAATTAAATTTTACTTGGGAGAAGCAAAGTCGCAAATCAGTGCTAATCGACAACGAGCAAATAATATGTTGGAGACGACACTATTTACGAGATATCCGAAAATACAGACAGGAGGGAAGACAAATCTATTATCTAGATGAGACATGGCTCAATGAAGGACATTCAGTGAAAAAAATATGGCAGGACAAAAGTATTAAAACCAGTCGTCAAGCTTTCATAGGTTTATCTACTGGACTGAAAACTCCTATCGGTAAAGGTCGCCGACTAATAATAACGCATATTGGATGCAATCAAGGGTTCGTTGAAGGTGGTTTACTGGAGTTTCAGTCAATATCAACCAAAAACTATCATGAAGAAATGACTGCAGATGTTTTTGAAGAGTCTTTTACACAAATGGTCGAATTAATTCCAAATAATGCTGTAATCGTTATGGACAATGCCACTTATCATTCGCGATTAACAGAAAATCTTCCATCTACCTCTTGGAGAAAAGCTGATATTAGAAACTGGTTAATCGTAAAAGATATACCATTTGAAGATGATATGTTGAAAAAAGAACTTATAAAGGTTGCTTCAGATCACAAGCTACAATTCAAAAAGTTTTTTATTGATGAAATAGCCAAGAATCGTGGGATAACAGTGCTTCGTTTGCCGCCATACCATTGTGAATTAAATGCGATAGAGTTAATATGGGCCCAAATGAAAGGTTATGTAGCTAGACATAATAAAACATTTAAAATGAAAGATGTTCGTGAACTAATGAAGTACTCATTGACAACAATAACTGAAGAGAACTGGAGAGATGCTGTGAATTATGTAATTAAAGAGGAAGAGAAAATGTGGGTTTTAGATAACCTCATAGAACAAACTATAGAACCGATAGTGATCTCTCTCGACGAGTCTTCGGATGATTCTTGTATGGCCAGCGAAGAGGATAATACTATAGATTGAATTTTATATTTCCTATAAATGGTATGTTTACTTTACTTGATATACATTAATTCATTGTCAATAAATTTGAATTATGAAAATTAAACTATATTTTCTTTAATTAATTTAATTTAATAAAAATGAAAATGTAACTTGTTAATAGGCCTGAACGAATGAATTTTATTTCAACTGTAATGTCGACCGAATCTAATTAAATAAGCAGAATAAACTAATATCGTAATCTCCGCCACTGCCGCAATATTTATCGTTTATCTGGCATTGTTCAGTTTTATTACCATATTGTATTTTGAGCTGAAGCAGGGATGTATAGATAACCAATACAGACACTTACTTGTATTGCATTAGAATTTTAGTATTTACTTGTAAAATTCTTAGGATCACTCTGTAAAAGATAAATTTCTATTTGAATATTTAATGAGGCTACTGCGCTGTCAGACATTAAGAAATAAACTATAAATACCTGGACAGCAAGAAGAGCTTTAGACTTCTTACATAATTTATCAGTACTGGTTCATTCAAAGGCTTTTATACATCCTTCGAAGAATGTCTCCAAACAAATGATAGACTATAGCAGGCATGACCTACGTTGTCTAAAAGGCCTTTTAACAGGCCACTGTCATCTGAATCATCATATGCTAAAACTTGGACTGTCGGAAAATCCGACTTGCCGTCTTTGTTTGGAAGATGATGAAACAGCAGAGCATATAATTTGTGCCTGCCCCGCCGCGGCTCGAATCAGGTATCTGATGTTTGGCAGGGTCACCGTCCACAAATTTCAATAAGTCTGCTTACTCTCGCCGGAACCTAAAATCGTCCCCTCCTGTACTCGCGCATTCTTTGCCCTGCCGGTTTGCCTCGAGTGCCCACCGGGTGGGCTAGCTAGTTTAAACAGAGTGTCTTCAATTGAATAGTTCGCAGTGTCGATACGAGTTCTACTGAGTGCGCGAAATAAACGTTTTATTTGAACCTAGTTTTTTGAGCATTAAGTACTGTAATAATGGCTTCTCACCGATCTTATTGCTCTGTTGAGTGTTGTGGTACCAGTATTCGTGGCAATATTTCATTTTTTCGATGCCCCAAAGATACTTCATACAAATATTTTAATTATACCTATAGGATAAAATGTTTGGAAGTCGTAACGTATAATTTGACTTTGATACTATTTTATATATAATGTCTGAATTATATTTTACAGGTGTCAGCAGTGGAAGGAGGCTTTAGGTTTTATTGGAGAACACAAATATGCAAAATTAACACCAGAAGATGCCTACAATTATTTTTGAGTTATTATTTTTATAAAATTCCGTTATAAATAATGCTTAAGATTTTTATGTCATTTCTAGAATTAATACTGTTGGAATTTTGTTTAATATGGATTATTTCCAAAACATTTCTCACCTTATCGTTTTTTTCCTTTGCGAGAATTTTAGTTTGGTCATAGTTAAATGCATTGAAATTTATGGACGGTGACAGGGTTTCTCTCTCGCCCTCGGACCTGAAATATCATTTACCAAATAAAATAATCGGCTTTGTTAAGAAGCTGAATTTGTTTGGTGAAATCTGAATAGGTGTGAGCCACAATAGACTCTTGCCAGTCGGAGTGGAGGGCCTTATAGACCCAATTACCTCAAACCTAACATAGTATCCCCACAAGTAGAGCCTGTGATAAACATTTTGGCGCATGCTACAAGTCCCGTCACAGTAACCATGAATATGAAGCAAATTTTCTCGACAATATTGTAGCACTACAACCACCTTAAGAGAGAAAGTCTATTTTTCTATAACTAAACTCCTGGACAAAATTAACGCACCACTTTAATTATTTTAAATATTTACAATATAAACACAAAATAAAACTTAGTTAAATTGAAACAATAATGAATACCTAAAAATTAGTCGAATATGACCTTAACATGACCTTAATTTGCCTTATTTTTTCTTTAAAAATTTGTTTTTGATGAAAATGCATAATTGTGCTATCATGCTTTCAAATTGAAAAAAGAAAAAAGAATATGTGAAACACAATAAATGAATTTTGGTGAACCCTAATACCGTGTAGGGCCTCCTCTACTTCTTATTACTGCATTCATGCGTCGAGGCATGCTTGATATTAAATGTTCAACAAACGCTTGCGGAATAATCTCCCATTCTTCAATAACGGCCTCTATAAGTTGGTTGTGATTAACAACAGGAGGTCTAAGACTTCGCATCTTCTTTTTAGATAGACCCATAGATGCTCTATAGGATTCATGTCCGGACTGTTAGGTGGCCACTCTAATAAAGGGATATTAACATCATTTAGGTAACCAATAACCTGTCTTGCCACGTGGGGACGAGCGTTGTCCTGCATGAATAAAAAATTAGGCCCAACAAATGGAGCAAAAGGCATCACATGTTCGACAATAATGTTATCTAAGTAATATTGGGCATTCATAGACCTCGTACGTATAGGGACTAATTCCGTACGAGCATCGAAGCAAATTCCTCCCCAAAACATTTTAGAGCCACCACCAAAAGGTACTTTAGGAGAGATATTACAGCTAGCAAACCTTCCTCATCGTCTTCGCCAGACACGCTCACATCCATCTGGAGCTTTAAGGCTGACTCTGGTTTCATCGGAGAACATAACCCGTTTCCAATCATTGATGGTCCAATTCTGATGTAGTCTTGCAAAATTCAATCTCTGAACTTTGTGTTCTCTGGTAAGCAAGGGCTTTTTGGCTGGTCTTCTATTGCTCAATTCTGCTTCATGTAAACGTCTTCTAACCGTTCGAGATGATATGGCGACGTTGCGAACATCTGCTAATTCATTTTTTAACAGATTGCTGGTAACTCTTCTGTCTCTCAGAGCACGTTGTCTCAAAATACGATCATCAATTTGATTAGTGCAACGTTTTCGCCCTTGTCCTGTTCTTCGAAGGTACGAGCCTGTTTCATTATGACGTCTCACTACGCGACTGATACTGGAATGATGTCTTCCTAATAAACCAGCAACATGTCGCATTGAATATCCTTCATCCAGAAGAGTCGATGCTCGCACTGCCTCCTCCATTGACAGATTCCTTTGGCGGTTCATTTTTCTTACTTGTTTTACTCGCAAATGAACTTCCAAACATGCATATGATAAAAACAATTACAAACAAACGCTTGCTTCTTACAGAAATTTTGTTTTAATCAACACTTTTTAAAAAAAAATTTAACACAGATTTACTCTAAAACGAAGTTTAATATGAATTACTGTCAAAACAGGGTATTATGTGACGCTAGCTAGTTTAAATAACATCTGTCAGTATCAAACACGGTCCATAGCCTACTTGTCGTACACTAAGTTAACAATAAATAAAGATTATTGAGAAAAATATGAGTGGTGCGTTAATTTTGTCCAGGAGTTTAGTTACGAAAAAATCGTGAAAAATATTCTATAATATAAAGATGTTTTCTAAAATGTATTATTTCCTCTCGACAGTTGCTCTGGAAAATAAATACGATTACATGTCCAATAAATGTGCTTTCTACTCAATTATCGTCTCCCAGTTAAGTGAAAAGAGGGATAGTCTTTTAGATCAATTGAAAATTCGGGAGACGTACATTTCAAAAAAAGTTACTCCCACTGATGTATTGGCGTGGAATAATGAGCCTACACTAATGGAAATTATGAAACACAGCTTTCATTACAGGAAAACTGAGTATATGGTAAATTTTAGCGTTGCTGATGTAGTATCGGGTGTAAGAACCGGATTTGGACCACCAGGTAAACATAATTAATAGTAGGTATCTGAGTTTTGGAGCCATTGGCAATAGTTGACACTGAGCATAGTTTACACTACCACTACACCAACACTAACATTTTACACTATCGTACGCATGGATCGAAAACCAAGTTGTCTTCTTTAGATACTGGAGGTAAGCCAACACTATGCTCTGTTACTTTTTCCCTAATTACGTATACTACTAATTTTCAAGGTCCTATCCATTGGACTTGATGGCTAGAGCCAGACAGAAACGCTGGAGGGATTGGGAGCAGGAGAAATCGGGGGGACCGGAAATTCGGGGAGGTGAACTACTTCTTGAAGCAGGTGCTCACAGGGCATGGATCGAGAGTGGGCTGCCTGTATGATATAATATGTCATTAATGATATTAGAATGCTGCTGGTTTTTTGGTTACCATTACGATAACGGTTTCTTTCGGGATTTCGGTCCTTTGGGGCCCAGGCCACGGGCCCCATGTGCCCTTATGGTGAAGAAGGTATAGCCTAGGAGTTATTGGAATAAGATTTTTGCTTATTGTAGTCTAAAGGCGTCCTTTTTGAAATGCGGGAATGCTGCTCATGGAAACAGGAGATTGTTAATGGAGGGGGCAACAAGTCTCTCCAGAAGAATTTGGGTGAGAGGAGCATATGTTAAGGGGTTTAAAGCGGAGTGGACAATGGTGGTGGAAAGTGGAAGGGTGATTTACACGAATAAGTCAAAACTGAACCTTCTTCGTTTATTCTCTAGGAAATGGATTCTCCATGGACTGAGGAGGACTGGGAAAAGGGTGTGAATGAAGTTGAATATTTGGCTTCTTGGTGTAGGAGAGTGTAGGTGTAGATTGAGAACTGGAATTGTCTTCAGGAATTCTCATAATATTTTCTTGAGAAGATTGGGAAATGATTTCTCCTCTTAAAGTGAATCCCTTTTGGCTTTACTGCAGGTTTTAATAACAGACGGAACCTTAAGTGGGGTCGATATTTATTGCTGCTACTATGCTTTATATAATAATATGTAGGTGAGGGTGGATCAAGTGAGTTGTAAGCTATAGGGGGCGAGTAAGTCTTACGAAATAACTTGTGCGGCACGCAACAAAAACGAAAGACAATCAGTGAAGAGTGCAAGGTATGTCCACATTAACAAACGCATCAATTCAACTGAGCTAAATATATGTATTTTTTGGTTTTTATCCGTTTTGTTGTAATATTTACAGTTAATTACATATTTTTTTACAAGCTAAAGGCAAGACCTAGATATTTCATTATGAACATGGCATAATTTTTAATTTAAGCAATACCACCTGCTATTTAAGACCTACCTTTTTTCCAACCGAGTGAAAAGGACCTTGATGAAAAATGAAATTGAAATAATCTTCATGCCCGATGATATTATTGTTTTAACCATTGTCATAAGAAAAAATACTACTTTGCTTATTGCATCACTCTGTAGGTCCGTCAATAACGAAATTAACATATTAGTAATAGTACCAACTTGATTTTGAAAATGCTACCTGGCTTACATTTTTTCAAATACTACAAAAAATATCTAGCGGGGTAACGGGCAATATCTCCCTGTGCCCCCACCACTAAATTCTGTAATAATAGCAAGATCTAATGTTTTTTGTAGGTGACACAGAGGTCGCGTGTACTGAATTCTTCACTTGTTGTACTGTAGGAGATAATGTTTCTGCATTACGTCACTTGAGAAAACCTTATTTCAATATCAATGTAACTGATGCCGTAGGAAATAGTGGCGTATTTTTCGCAACTGCCAATAACAGGTAAATATGAAGGTGAGAAAAAGAGTGGTTAATTTATTTTGTAGCCGTATTCGGAAAATGTCTGCGTCTTCTGTCCTCTTTCTTCTACTCGATTTCTGAGAAAAATCTAGTATTTGCTTCAGTCCTATTCCTTTGAGGAATGTTAGGATATCCCCAGGCTTCAGTTTGGTAGGTATTCCTCTTCTATCCACAGTCTTTTGAGTGCTGTACCCTGTGCTTCTGCTTCGGCAGTGCTATTCATCTCGCATATTTTGAATGGATGTTTCTTTTTCCATCCCACAGAATCTAATTTCTTCTTGCTTCACTTGTGTCGTCTTATTTTTGCTTAGGCATTTTTGGAACTTTAGCTCTTTACGTCAGGTTATGTATGAGCGACCAGGGGTCGCGACGCAAAAGATCTGACCGTTACGTTACGTTGCTTCGTTATGTGCCTTGCTTGCGTGCGTGTGCTCTCTCCTGAGACTCTCTCTCGTTTACGAAGCAGCTCCGGCCGGGATTCGAACCCGGGCCGCCCGCGTGGAATGCGAGCATTCTACCACTGAACCACCGATGCTACATTAAAATTCTATACAAAGCTGGTATTCGCAGTGCTGGTGATCTACTTGAATTTGTTCGGATAAATATTTTTACTATTATTTCCATAATTTTTTTGCGCGATTAAGGGGGTCTAGCACATTTACTTTTCGAAATACAGGGTGTTGAAATTTTGAAAACTTGAATGCTTTAAATCGATAACTTTAAAATGGATGGATAAATTGATTTGACATTTGGCAGGTTGTTTTTAAATGTAAAAGGGCATATTTTGAAAGAATTAGTAGTTTGTGCAATTAGTGTGGATATGATGGCCATATCGCACGAGGACGAAGTTTGAGCACGACGCCGTAGGCGGAGAGCTCAATCGTTCAAGTGCGATATGGACAATCCACACGAGTAGAGGAGCATATTTTTTCTACGACCCACTTAAGAAAAAATCTAGAAAATAAAAATTTCTATAAACTGTAATATAACCTCAAATTAAAAATTTAACAATTCAATTTTATGCTTCCACTAATTTTGTGGTAAACGTACAGTTCTTGAATGTCCAATTTGTATAATGCTACGGTTTCATTTTTTAAATATACGATGCTGTTATAAGTAGATGTTGCCAGTCGGACTCCCTCATGAAGGGTACCGTACCATTATCTATAATAATGAATATTCTGCTAAATATTTCAAACGTCTACCTGTTGTCGTTATTAATAACAAGCAGAATAATTATTTAAAAATAAAATTAACAATAAAAAAAAACTTCCTCACGGGGAATCGAACCCGGGTTTACTGCGTGATAGTCTGGTATGCTTACTACGCGACCACCAAAGAATATGCAAATCGTTTATCTATAACGTCAGATGTATTACATAATTTTTGTTTAAAAGGAACTAAAGTTCCTACCGTGTGTCCCGCGACACGTTCTACCTTTTTTTTGCGCGATTGATCTTTTTTGTTTATTTACAGCATCGGTTGTCAGGACGGTAGGTTGTGTTTACTGGTTTCTAAGTTTAACACGTCGGTAAGTGATTTACTTACAGTTCAGACGTCGAAAAGTAATAAATAGTAGTAAAAATAGTAACAATTTCACCAAAATGCAAAATATATTTTAAACTGATCGAGAAGTATAAATGTCACTTTCGACATTTCGTTCATTTCGAAGAAATTTAAATTATTTTATTCGGAATTTATTTCGATACGATCGCGCAAAAAATGGTATAAGCATCTCGAACGTTAAGGGTAATTACAACGCTTGCATGTAGATTCCTCTCGTAAAATTGGACAAAATGATATGAGGATTAAGGGGTCTATCACATTTACGTTTCGAAATACAGGGTGTTGAAATTTTGAAAACTGGAATGTTTTAATTCGATAACTTTAAAATGAATGGATAAATTGATTCGACATTTGGCAGGCTGCTTTTAAATGTAAAATGGCATATTTTGATAGAAATAGTAGTTTGTGCAACTAGTGTGGATATGATAGCCATATCGCACGAGGACGTTCAAGTGGACATGTGGACAATCCACACGAGTCGAACAGCATATTTTTTCTACGACCCACTTGAGAAAAAATCTAGAAAATAAAAATTTCTATAAACTGTAATATAATTTCAAATTGAAAATTTAACAATTCAATTTTATGTTTCCACTAATTTTTTTGTGGTAAACGTACAGTTCTTGAATGTCCAATTTGTATAATGCTACGGTTTCCCTTTTTAAATATACGATGCACACTATTCGGACTCCCTCATGAAGGGTACCGTACCATTATCTATAATAATGAATATTCTGCTAAATATCTCAAACGTCTACCTGTTGTCGTTATTAATATCAAGCAGAATAATTATTTAAAAATGAAATTAACAATAAAAAAACTTGACAAACATAACCTGACGTAAAGAACTAAAGTTCAAAAAAAAATCTCAGCTTTGTGGAACCCATAACATTCTTCTGCGTTGTTGAAAAGCCTAGTTGCCAGGTAGTAATTTTTCCCAATGTCTCCTACAATTCAGTTTGGAATCAAGAGTCACTTCGAGATATTTGACTGCATATTTTAATTTTTTTCTGAACACTTATACTCTACCGTGTGAAAGAACTCTTTTTTTATGTAGCAGCAGATAGTTTTCTTTCAATTAACTGGAATGTTCTCTTTGAGGCACCAGTTGAACACAATTTGTAGTGCCTTTCGCAGGAATTTTGCTAGGAATTTCTCATTAATGACAATTAATATTTTGTGCGAAGTCATGGATGAAATAATATGCAATAATATATTTTTTGTAGATGGGATACTATCAGAATTTTGGCTAAGTTTGGAGCAAATACCAACCAAATTAATGATGAATGCTTAACTCCCTTAAGTCTCTCCATTATTTGTTATCTAGGGGAAAAATATCATATCGATAACTACGAAGAAGCATTTATACCAAAAATAAATATAGATGAAGAGGATGCTGAAGATGTCAAGTGCTGGTACCCCAGCCGATCTTTATTAGACATAATAAATACAAGGAGGAGCTCTGTCCGTTTCGTGAGTAAGTGCAGTTTGAGATTATTTACTTACTTTTGATGTTTTTGAAACAATATATTTTCACCAACGATCTTCCATTTCTATTTTGATCTTCATTGCTTAAAATGAATACATGGGACGGGACATGTCAAAAGACAGAAGTCATCAGTCGATTAGCCAGACCACGTTGAAGGCATAACCTTAAAAAACCTCAAGAAAATAGTCTAGTCATCAAGTGCCTTTTTGGCCAACTTTTTTCAGCAGTCTCCGAAAATTATGATCGAGGTGTCATTCGATTCGGGATGGCATCTAGATGATTTTTGAAA
>CAJUYH010003247.1:0-33872 GCA_910591685.1 Galerucella tenella | reverse complement strand
TGACTTAATATCGAAAAAGCACCCTAATTTTCAATCGAAAATTCTCATGTCAAAATATCTGCTTTTTTTAAAAAGTTGGTGTGTTTTTTGTTCGTTGAAATCTCTACTTTCTGATGGTATAAAAAAATATATACATTACTATGGTAAATCTTCTCGGAAAATGCAAATAATGAAAAAAACTCGAATCCGAATTTTTTTTTTGAATCAATATGTATAATTTTGAGCTATTTATTAAAATTTACACTTTAATTACTAGAAAAACGTAAGATTTCATGTTATATTGATAAACAAAAAAATTGATAATCCATAAAACATCAAAATTGCAAAAAAACATGCGAAAATAGGATTTAAAAAGGATATCTAAAAAATGTGACTGTTTGCAATTTTTTCCAGTAATAAAGTTGATTTATTAAATTCTCATTACATATATGTCATAGAAAATCTCATAATAGATAAATATACATGCAAATCATACTATTGAATTTAAGTACTTTTTATTGATGACGTTATTTATTATAATATTTTCAAATACATTAATCTTCTTATTTATCAATACTTTATCTTGCATTCTAATTACTTCTCCATTATTTTTTGTCTCTTTGATGGCATTTCTTCATCGTTAGATTCGACAAACCGTCCCGATTCTAGCGGATCTTCGAGACCATCACCGTCTTCGTCTCCCAAGATTATTTCCGGTATTTCGTTCTTCATCCACAATTTCATCCGAATCATCAACTTCCTCGTAGGTTTTTTCTTCTACATTGAAGCATGTTTCAGATGTTGTATCGCAACCAGAAAACAATGGAGAAATGCAACGATATTTTTTAAGGATTCATATTTGAAACTATTAGATGTGAAAAATAGATCTTTTATAGTACCAGAACCTGGCTTGAGAAAATGAATATCATGATTATTACAATTTAATGGATTTAATTAAAAGGACCAACAGATCAATATCTTGACCCACAACAATGATAGTTTTATTAGTATCTCTAGCAATTTCTATCGAGGTCTTAATAATGTCAGCATCAGCATCTTCTTCTGCTTGTTTACAGGAAAATCCTTGTGACTGTAATCTTCTACTGAAATCTTCTACTAAAACATCATTCGATTTTAATTTTTTAGGTTATATTAGAAGTTAAACATACTATTTATGAAAGAAAATATTACTATTTTTATATTAGAGCTGATTGGTACAGATTAAAATATAGGTAGTATTTACCTTACTATAAAGATTCCTCAAGTTTATTTTAAAGTTAATTTGTCACAATTCTCTTCAAGTAATTTAGCCAGCACGTGTTTTTTTACGAACGATGTTATTCACTGCTCTGTATCTCGAATACTGGCTAACAGTTTTTACAGCTGCTACGAAATAAAAGGTAGTAAGCCACATACTATGGAGACTGTACACACTGTATGTAGTATGTGTATAGTCTCTATACCCCGTACCTTCCTAGCCCCTTCCCCTCTTCTCTATGAAATAACTTTTGACGGGCACTCAGGTATTTAAGTATAAGTAATTAAAGTGTAAATTTTAATAAATAGCTCAAAATTATACATAATGATTAAAAAAAATAATTTTCGGATCCGAGTTTTTTTCATTATTTGCATTTTTTGAGAACATTTACCATAGTAATGTATATATTTTTTATACCATCAGAAAGTAGAGATTTCAACGAACAAAAAACACACCAACTTTTTTAAAAAAGCAGATATTTTGACGTGAGAATTTTCGATTGAAAATTAGGGTGCTTTTTCGATATTAAGTCAAAATAAGGTGAAAAAATGGATATTTTAAATCAAAAAAATTACTGTATTTTTGGGACATACAAAGGTAAGTTTTCACCAAATTTCGTGAAAAAATAAATTTTTTTGCAAAAGATAAAAATAAAAAACCAAAAACTCGGTTATTCGAATTTTTCACATAAATTTTGAGGTTATGTGAAAAAAGTGTCGATACAAAAGTTGTAGTTCTTTTTATTACCTACAACTTTGCCACTTAACTTTTTTTCATAAGACTTGCAGTTTTACCGGAAATCGAGATTAACCTGTTTTTACCCTTAAAAACTCACCCCCTCCCTCTTCCCGACCTCAGATCGCCCGTAATTTATTTTTCCTTTCGTGTTTGTTATATTCTCTACCTCTTCCAATGGGTTTCATCCTACTATAATTTTTTTTCATTTTTTACCATTTTAAAAATTATCGACCCTGGTCTATAATAACGTTAGCGCTTCGCAATTGGCAATATCTGTCTATTCATGATATAAGGTAATCTCAAAAAGACTAGTTTGCGTTGCACCGCTCCATAAGTATTACTTAAACTAGTTAAGGAGGAGTTAATATAAATTGAATAGATGAGGCTTTTACTTGATGTAGATCCATAGTAAGTTATGAAATCAAACAAACGTTTGAAAAAACTACTGTGTTAGCGAAACGCGTCACTTTATGTTTAAATACAATGTAGATTTAACAAAATAAAATTGTTTGATTTCATAAGTTAATATAAACTTCCCGATTGGATCGACTTGGTTTAAAATCGAAGTTGACTTTTTATGGATGGCATTTTTGAAGTTCATTGCTCGATATCGTCGAAATAATAGACTTTCCCATTTCCCAACATGGTTTGCACCTCTCGATCTGATCATTTGAACGACATAAGTAAAGGAATTTGCATTTTATCAAAGGTCGCGTTCATCCCAACAAAGTTGATCAGGTAGCGATTTTTAGAGTGATCCATCAGTTCGTAATTCTGCTGAACGAGCTGATAAAACCATCGACATAATATGTCAAGTGTCAGTGAATACAACAACAAAAAATCAATTTTATTTTATATATACGACAATTATGAAATAGGTACTACTTCTTCTAACCATTAAAAATGGGATTTAATTACAATAAATTGTACTCCACACTTTGGAGCATACTATGAAGAGTTGAATTTCCTGACAAACTATACAATTTATTAATGAAATAATAAGTCACCTCCAGCTGTTCACTCATTTTTACTAGAATACAAACTAAAATATCTCCAAGCAAAGATATTGGAAATTGATGATCGCTTCGGTAGCGCTACGTTGTGATTAACGCGACCAATGATTTCGAGTGATAAAGTAATGTTTACAGGTTTCAGGATTGATAAGGGTAGCTCCTTAAATAACGAAATGATTTTCAAGTGAAATATTACCTAATAAGTAAACCCCGCAACACCAAAATGATCAACTATTATTACAGAAAAAACAGCGTGCCTCTCATGAATCAAATGCTACCAGCACTTCGGTTTTATGCCTGAGCTGGACATTTAATAACCATTGCTGATTTCTGAACTTTGTTGTTTATAGGTTAACTGTTCACATTTGACGCAGGTGAAGGCTAACTGTCACTCGATACAAAGCCAAATCTGAAAAGTCACTAGATTTTCTCAATGTTGATATGTACGCAATGCGTTAAGCAGTTCTTTACTAAGTAATGCTTGAGCTGCAGCGGTGCAATAAGCGAAAAACGTGAGGACTACTTGAAGTTAAGAGCACTTTATGAAAGGTATGCTTAAATTCCAAAGGGGCATTAATGTCGGTCTTTTTCTACAACGGATGCTAATCACCGACGCACACTACCCCTAAGCAGCGAACTTTATCGAGCCCAACATCTATGGAAACTGGACCAGAATTTTATGTCTCATCCGAAAGACGGTATATCTACATTCTACCTCGTGCCTGCGATCTGTGATATGCTATATACTCACCCTAGTAGTCTAAAGTGCACCCTAGTAATCTAAAGTGTTTCCCTTACAAATTTGAAAATTATTTTCAAAGAAATTCTGGGTAGCTATTCTTGAAAATAATACGAGCCGGTGCTTCTCTCGTACGATAAGGTATATGCCGTGCGATCTATCAACTCCTACGGTCGAAAACGACTAATTCTTGAACCTACATGTGAACGTTCAAAATTATTGCGTTGATGCCAGCATCATTTGATACAATACAAAAGATCTACTTTTAAGCCATTTTTAGCCTCCTTTTTTGTACGGTTGTCATAATTTTCTGTGATTAATTATTTCTTATATTTGTTATGTTATATTACCAATAATAAAAAAGGTAGTCTGTTTAGTAAATCAATTAGTATTAAAATTGAATGGAAATGAGTCAGACGCGTTTCACTCCTAACAAAAGAATTGCCCCCACAAACGGAATGCTTCCAAACGATGGTCATATAAAAACCTGGAGCCCCTATCTTCGTCAATTCGTACTTCTTTCTCTGTCTCCCATAAATCCAACATCATTACGTGCCAAAAATAATAGTTCTCCACATGTCCATAATAAAACACCGATTAAAAACTCTAAAAACCAGTAAAACCACTCAAACTCACGACAAAGTATTTTTTTCAACTATGCACATGAATTTAAGATTCAAAGAAACAGAGAACTGACAGAATAATTACGGAATGCATAGAGAAATAGTAATTATGTACTTATTTCTCTATTTCAGAATGAAAACAAATTTCCATGAAAAAACCTCTTTACTGCGCAAGCGCCAATTCATTCGACTCTGCTCCTCTATTTCGGACCAAGCGATCCGGAGCGTATGCTTTTTATGAGATTAATAATATCGGTTCACAGGCCAAGAATATAACGACGATCGCCTCATGTGATCACTCGCCATAAATCTATGCTGCTCATTGTTCAAGAATAGACGTCCTAGACGGATGAAATCTACCTTGTATTGACGAGGCGTAAATACGCCGAAACTGGTCTACAACCCTTCTAATTACAAACCAGATTGTTTTTTTTTTCTAGATAATATATGTTGCTTTCGTTTATTTGGGCTTCAAGCACTTGTGCGTGACGCCTCAGTCGTCACGACTTTTGAGCAAATCGAACACGATTTTTTAGGATGCTCAAAACCACCTGACATGCGCCAATGCCAATGAATTTCCTGTGTTGTTAGAAGAACAGCTTTCAATTATAATGTTTTTGATAATAAAATTTTGCATATTTAGATATTTTTAATAAGGTTTAAATCGTATTACATCGTAATCGGTACAATCTTAACCTTTAAATAAACGTCAAACCGGACAAACGTCAAATATTTAATGTCCGTGGCTTGAAGCTCATACTCCTCGGTATGTGCTCAAGGGGCAAGGGGAAGGTAGACTAGGCGTCACACCCGGTAATAAACGAACGGAATTCAGTCACCACGAGCTGCTACTAGCAGCCAAAAGTAAATAATCGAAAACGCTTATAGACTTTGTTCAGCCATCCTTTGCCGTTACGTCATATACTGTCCATCTTGATCTCTCATTCATGAAATGGATGAGACGGATTTATGACGTCATTGACGTATTTCTAAACTAATGTCAACGTAAATTTTATTTGTTACTTTTGACAGTTCAGTTGTCATTTGTCATATTTTGACAACAATTTTTAACATATATGTCATTGATTATAATTTTGAGGTTGAGTGTAAAATAACATTCAACTAATGTAAAACAATACGTCACCGATTATGACGTAATAGCAAAAAATGGTTAAGCAAAGTCTAAAGTTTGTTCAACCATCCTTTGCCGTTACGTCATACATTGTCCATCTTGATCTCTTATTCATGAAATGGATGAGACGAGACGGAATTATGACGTCATTGACGTATTTCTAAACTAATGTCGACGTAAATTTTATTTGTTACTTTTGACAGTTCAGTTGTCATATTTTCACAACAATTCTTAACATATATGTCATTGATATTAATTTTGAGGTTAAGTGTAAAATAACATTCAACTAATTAGGCATTCCAAATCACGTGACCCAATATGGCGTCTGCGGGCAAACAACTGTCTTAAGTGTCATAAGAAAGCATTTAGTACGTGGTGAATAAATTGTTTAAACGGCATTATCTCCAAAGTTGTGTGAATTGGTGATTGTTGATAGACTTTTTAAGATGCAGAGTGATTATTTAAAGACATTATTGTTGCAAAATCCGGATATTGGCAAGAGGTAAGCTGAAAATCCAATTTGTTTGTTTCCTAGATGTGAAGTGAAATATTTGTTTACAGATATCAAATGAAGCTAACAAATCTGTGGCTTAAAACCGCTGGCACTGAAAAAATTTTACAGCATCCCTGTTGGAACGACTTCCACAACCAACCACAAGGCACGTAGTTGGCATTTTTTCGTATTGAAATGTAATAATACCACTATAAGTCCTAAATAATATAAAAAGGCACAAAAACAACAATCCCACAAAATTTAAATAAACTTTTCAACAGCACAATAATATAACACCAACAAACTATTTGCCCCCAGCCGCCATATTGAATTTGTTTTGACAGGTCATTGGAATGCCTAATATAAGACAAACGTAAAACAACAAAATACGTAACCGATTATGACGTAACGGCAAAAAATGGTTAAACAGAGTCTACCAACCCCGTTTAACTTATAAGTGTAATTCAATACCCTTCGTGGCTTATAGCTAATGGAGTGGCTGCTGCTTTTTGAAAAGTAGTTTTCAAATTTTTAAGGCGTTATATTATCTTTGACATCAATTTTCTCTATACTATTACGTTAACCCTTTAACGCTCTCTGGTATGACTCCTATACCAGCAAATTATAGGAGAGTTCCAAATAACCTGTTACTTCATTTACTTCAAAATACTCTATATTTAGCTAATTGGTCTCATCTCTTTCATAGAAAAAAGTGTTAACTGACATAAATTTGGTTTGAGCCTGATATTTGCAGATACTGGTATTACACTTGTACCATTTGGGCATTCAGCAGAAGTTTTTGTTTGCTAAACATACAGTTCAATAGTTTTTTTGTTATATTGTTTTTTTGGCATAAGTATATCAATTAAAAACATGTCAGTATTTTAGTATAATATCTATTTATTCCATATTTATTGTTATTGAATGTTAATTACTTCAAATAATACCTATTATTGCTACAATTGTTTTAGAAAATGAAGATAATGATTTCTTGCCAAAAAAAGTACCTTTATGATAATGCAAAAATCTTTGATACTTTTACAAAAATATTAACTTTTCATGGGAGGATTTTGTTACTCATGCATTTATTCACAACTATTCTCAGTTTCAAGCCCAAATCATCTTGCGCCGGGAAAATATTTTGATTTATACAAGGTGATGTTGTGAAATTCAGCAATTTACAGTTAGTTCTTTCATAAAGAATTCGTTATTTTTATTTTTGAGCTGTTTTGCTGTACACTAATTTTTTATGAAATATAAAAAATACAGGAAGAGGAATTCTAAAGAGTATGTCTTGTTTATTGGACTGAATATGGATTCCAATAGCCGATATTGGAAGCAACCCCTTAGTGAGGCGCAATTATCTGCTGAGCTGAGTTGCTTGATTTAGAACTTACTGAAGAACAAGCTGAAAACTCTGATGTAAATGGGGATTCAGATGCAGAAGATAATTTACTTGGTGAACCTGGAACTCCAGGTTCTACAAGGGCATCTTTTTCATCCGGAAATCCTTCTGGATCAGTAACTTGTTCATCAGGACTCTCGACACCAACACCCCAATCTTCAAGGAAAAGGGAAAAATGAGATCGATATGTTTTATTGCCATCTATAATTCACGAAGAAAACCTATGAATCATCTACAGTATCGCAGTAAACTAGTAGATCTGCTGATTTTGAACTTTACTGATAGATAAAAGCCAGGTCCCCCTCAGGTCCTTGGCGCATTTGAAAACATTAGTCATTTACCACAAAAAACCACTTCGCGGAGGTCCCAAACGAGGATTACAAAAAAGAAGCAACGTTATGTGTATAGGCTGTGAAGTGGCATTATGTATAGAGTGCTTTGTACCCTATCACACAAATAAAGTTTGATTTTTCTTATGTGATATCTACATTTTTTATCGAATAAGGTATTTTAATTTTTGTGCAAATTGTGTATTTAGATATTATAATCTATGTATACATTTCAATAATTACCTTCCAAATGCACGTCATTATATTTTTTTTTCGGTGGTACATGGGGTTTACCAGGGAACATTTATAACTTATTTGGTCTTGAATGTTCACTGGTAAAACGGTTTACCGGACTAAAAAAATGTCAAAAATCAATTTTTCAAAAAAAAAAGTAGTTTACTTAGTTTTCCAACATTATTTCAGATAGTTTAAGTCCAATTTGGAATAAATTGTTTCACTGAGTAATTTTGCGCGTTAAAGGGTTGTAAGAGTACAATTCTGCCGATACTACATTGAAGAGTAAGCACTTTTTGGCAAACGTGGTATTCACTGAAACAATAACTGCAACCAAGCTTAAATTTCTTCCAACGACAGCAACCAAGACCGATTTATCTCGATACTCTGTGAGAAATTAGGACAGAAGGGGTTTCAAGTAAGGCAAGCCCTTGAGGATTGTCAACACCGCCATGTAAGTGGCAGAAAACTTAGCAAAGGGGTATACTAATCGGAAAGGAAATCGATCTATAGAACCTATTATCCCTCAATCATTTACATCATGGAAACTGAAAACTTTACCTTCTACTGTCACAGGTACTTCAACAGCTCCTACATCCAATCAGTGGGTGCGATACTATCGCCAAGGTAAATGGAAGTTTGTTAAGCACTTTGGAAAGAGCATGGCTTTATAAGAAGCTGTCAAGATTTTCCACCATACAGATACCTACTAATCCTGAGGACCTCATTTCAGTAGGTCTAACTCCTCATGGCAATCATCTATTTACCTAAGGAGATGAGACTTCTTTGACAAAATCCGCAACAAGATATTCTAAAAATCTCTCATAAAGTCAAATTTCAATCTTACCTCTCCACCCCCAAAAAATTCAGCCACCACCCCAAATTTTCTGCAGGTCTGCCTGGTGCATTCAGTACTGGTATGATAGTAATCGATTTCTATTTCCTGCAATTACCATTTCTTCCTGGCTTTTCCATCTAGGCTAGTTGTTTTTTTTACATAATCTTATGTTCCTAAAATAATTATTTCAGATTAAATTTGTACGTAATACGCCGCTCAACATTTTCTCCACCTCGCTAATTTTTATTGTGTGTCAATTTCTTATACACTGTGTTATTTATAAGTTGCGACATAGGGATTCCTGTGCAAAACTGTCAAACGCGAGCTAACTTTTTTACCAAATAGCGTTCATGAAAAATAATAACAGATTTGGAAAGGTCGTTGAAAAATAAGTTCAAATACACTTTACATTTTCTTAAATTCGCTCTGGTTTAATAAAAAAATGGGAAATTTCAAAGTAAAACTTGTGCCCGAAAAGTTTGGTGGTCTTTTAAGTTTAAGTATGGGGTATCTTACAGTTGACGAAAAATTAGTGTCACCTGTCAACACATATACGTATCATTAAGGTATTAAGGCATTGTTCAACATTCTTGATATGGCTTTGCTTGTGTTTCTGGTATATTTTATACTACTGTCTACTATTGTTAAATATTATAGAGCTCTCATCTGTTAAATTATAAGAGGAGGCAAGGGGGATAGGAAGGAAACAATAATATCTATGATGAAATTAATTAACTGGTATTAGTGTAATATTTTACTACACTCAAACTTACCGTTTCAAAATTATATCCATAGGAGGTTTCAACCAAAACATACATATTATTATTGTCCTGTATATTAGTAAACAATGGGAGCAGTAATCTCTTCCTATATAAATAATGCTTAAGCTGGCAGCTGAACGCGATTCACCTTTTGAATTAGGAAACCGAGTTTTATACTTATTTTTTTCAACAGTGTAGATGGCAGCGGCTTATACTGAAAGTTTGTTTTAATTAGTTCTCAGAAAGTTATATCAAATTTCTGTGAAGCGAATGGAATCTACAATCTAGAATTTTTAATTGCTTCTTGCAGTTTCCTAATTCAAAAGGCAACGACGATGACGATCGCGTCAAGCCGATAGCCCCGGCTGCCAGTTTCAGCGCCACACTATGAGTGAACCTCCATACGAGGTAGAAATTACTCTATGGGTAGAAGTATGCACACTTTCTCATGATCTTGTATATACGTTTATCTAGCCTATTAAAATACGAGTGGATTCACAACAATTATGATTTGAAAAGTTTATAATGCAACTTTCATTTAGTTTTAGATACAATTGACTGTCATAATTATATGTCATTTATTATATGAGAGCAATCATAAAAAAATGGTTTGAAATAAATATTAAATATCCAAACAAATATATTTGTCCACTACATTTTAAATAATGGATAGCTGATTGCAAGCATTTTAATTATTATACTGAATGTAAATGGAAAATACTGGAAATTATAATATGGAAGGCGATTCATACACTTAAATGAGAAATAAGAGAAGCATATTAAATAGTTAGCTGATAGTTAGTATTCTTAAATTTATTGCCATAAAGGTTGAAAGAATTTTGGTACCTACCTACTTATATGGAAGCCTATAATCATTTCCTCAATTTTACTCTCATATTTATAATGGCTAATATTCACTTAGATGTTTATGTAGCTCGTCCGCGGCTCGCACCTTCGTGAATAATTGCCATCATTGAACAATCTACTAACATCCACAATCACAATATAATTGGAGTTTTATCCACACTTATGAAGCATTTACTTTATTCTAGTGGAATAATGAAAAATACAATCTTTTGATCTAAATGACTGTGGTGTTGTGGATAAAACGTTGTATTTCTTTCTGTGTTTTAGTAGGGAATAGTAAGGGAATATTATGATGATTTTAACACAGTTGACGTTGGGGGAATTCTATTGACAGTCTAATAAAAACAAAGAATAATAATACCAATGCTCAAAATCGGTGTTGCGGTCAACTGTCAAAAACCAGAGAAGCAACTTTTCAAAACCTGCTGAAATACCTATCGATTATTTCAAAGTCGTAGACCACTTGACGTCTTTAAGAAGTAATTCGTGAAGTCACTTTCAAAGCGACCATTATTTAATTTAATAGAAATTCAGTTCAAAAAACTGAATATAGCATTGAAAAAGATTATTGAAAAGCTCCGTTATAAGAGAAATATTCATTTCTCCACTAGCTAATTAAATTACGTAGGTACGCCGACTATTCAACTTTTTTAACCCATATACAATGATCGGTTCTCTACAATCGACATTAATTTGTACATACACCCTGTGTAAATCAAAAATGATGAGAAATACAGTACCTACCTAATAGATGTTTAAAACATTTTGGCATCCTATAAAATTGAAAATAGCCGGCAAGAAAAATACATATTAAGCTGTTTCATCCTCCAATAATAAAACCATTAAATATTTTAAATATTAAACCCTTTCCTTACCATTTAAAATGCAGTAACAAATAGGTAATCAACACAACACTGTTCACTACATAGGTATATTTTTATCACTCAACGATACTACTAACTACCGGCCAACAGTCTAAAACACGATTTAAAATAATACGAAATAGTCATTTTTGACGGCAAAAAATGTGACAAAAACTAGTTTCTACTCAGCAGAGGAAACAGAATAACATTACGGTACGAATTTATACGAGGTATACCCGAAGTGAATACGGAAATTTAAAATTCTATAGAACTATATAGTTCTGCAATAGGTTTTCTTTCATTACTACTCCAGATTTACTTTGTTAACGAAATGAGAGTGTTTATTTCTTCTAAACTGCCTTCTTATAAATGTAAATAGATGTGAAAAAATGTGAGGTTATGTACGTAAATATCCAAAAACATTATCCAGTTCACATTTAGAAGTACACGCGAATATAATATTAACAGTATTGCCACAAACCTACTAGGTATACAATTTTAAGCTATGCTAGCAGGGCTGCATTTTATGAAGAACACCGGAAAATGTCGTTGGTTATATTGTTGACGTTTAAAAAATTATATTTCTCACAATATTACCGTTTCATAGGGATCGGACACTACTTTGGCAGGTTTTAAAGTTTTAAGTGTAGAAGAAAAGAAATAGTGAACTTTGCTGAATCATTTCCATTCAAATAAATCAGATGAATAGAATAATATAAAAAGGAACCAACGAAAACTAGATACCTACGATTTATTTTTACACACTGTCCACTTGATTTATTCCACTGATAATGCTTTTACTAGTTACACAATCTAAATATTCACCTCAAGATTTCATTAATATTTTCATTTTTTTTTTTCAGAATCGGATGAAGACGAAGCTTCTATATTAGAAGATTGCATAGATCAATGTGATTCACAAAATGACTTACCTTGCTGTTAATTTGTTTGTTTATGTTTTATTTATTAAAAATTTATTGTTATTTAAAAAAAGTGTGTCATCCATAGGTACCTATACCTACACTATTCCTTCGCATGCCTGGGTGAATATAAAAATTATCAAACAATTTCGATTGAAATTTGGTAGCTTCATCAGTGTTAATGGAATGGAAGGGCTCAAATATAAATTGGTCATCAAGAATCACTTTTGCAAGCTACAATTTCATGATTACAGCTATCATTAACTATAGTCTAAAGCTGCGGCCACATTGGCGCTTTGGCAATGGTGATTGAATAATGGTATCGGAGTACCATATCTCGGAAACCGTATGTCATAGGGTTTGGGGGAAAATAATAGAGAAAATGAACCCTAACAAAATTATTAAAAATGTTTTTCAGTCCATAGTTTTTCGGTTTTTCGCTAGTTGGCGCAATCTATCACTTATAAAATATAGTTAAATTTCCCAAAATATCCCTCAATTTAGATTGGTGAAAATATTAACTTTAGAAACTACTGTCCTCTTATTCTACAGCTTTTGTGTATCTGTGTTTATTCCGAGGTGGTGTTCTTTAGTTGACATGAAAAAGACAATAACTTTCATCTCAACTGATTTTCAAAAATATAGAATCCGTCGATATAGCATTGCAGATTTATCTCATTAATTAATTGTGAAATTAACGTTTTTTTAAAAATCTTGAAGAAATTATTCATTCAAGAGTACCAAACTTGTAAATACTGAGACGACGATCAAATGAATAATAATAATAAATAAAAATAAATGTCAAACTAAACTGAAGTAGTTTATCAATTGATTTGACAACGCCTTGGAGTTTTGTAGACTGTGAATTTCCCTAATAATTAAAAATTGTATTTTTAGGGTTGGTAAATTTATATTGACTCTGATAAGCGGGAAAGTAACTAAAAATGAAGTAATTGTCTTTTTATCGTAAATAAACCATATCTGGCCCCACTATCTACAATAGTATTGTTTATTATGGATTGTTGTGTTGTACTGATTGTTCTCTATACACAAATACAGGTAGGTAAAGACTGCCGTTTCGCATATTTTAGAACCGTTTTACACGTACAAGAATTATTACGAAATTT
Source organism: Galerucella tenella (assembly GCA_910591685.1). Classification (NCBI taxonomy): domain Eukaryota; kingdom Metazoa; phylum Arthropoda; class Insecta; order Coleoptera; family Chrysomelidae; genus Galerucella; species Galerucella tenella. Next base: position 20,553 of record CAJUYH010003247.1, on the reverse strand, counting down.
ACTCTGAAAATAATATTGATAATTATTTGATATGAATTTTAAAAATAATCCTATGCTTGACTGTTGACACATAATATTTTTACCACTATTAATTTCATAAAAATTTATGTCATATGCCTGCGCAGCGAGATTGTTTTTGGGATAAGTTGTTTTACGATTAAAGGTGGATTCATGCAAGAAAAAATTAAAACTAAGATTAATTTAAAACTAAAACTGAGAAGAAAAAACTATGTTATTTTTCAATTTAAATCTCAATTTCTTAGTTTTATGCATGAGCATGTACCTGTAATGTAGATGTTCATGCAAGAAACTAAGAAATTAGGATTTAAATAAAAAATTATCATGACTGTGGTTTTATCTTCTTAGTTTTAATTTTAATTTTTTCTTGCATGAATCCACCTTATCATTGACAGTTCTTACTAATCACCTGTTTTCAAACCTTTTATTTAAAATTAAAAAATAGTTTGGTCAGAGTGGTTTGGACTTAGGCTCTCCTAAATAAGAAATTGATGGTTGAGGATTCCGACAACTTGTTCCGTTCTTTGCTGGCATTTTTGTTCTCAAAATTCAAACCATGGAAACTATAATATATAATAGTCTCCATGATTCTATCGATAGTGCCATAGAGTATGATCATTGGAAACATATGTTTAACCGATGCCTGGTTTTTATACTATCAATAATAATGTTGACTTGTTTTTCAGTAAGTAAATAGCAAGATGAAATTATAAAACATAAAATTGCAAATACTCATAACTGCTTTATATAATAATATAATATAATCAGTATTTATAATTCTTTGTTTAACAATTTTAATTTCATCACCATAAACCTCTAATGGTGGGTACAGCTCGTGATCAGTGTACAACAGCCAAAAGGATATTGGCACTTAGGTTGCCGGTCCATAGCTAAATGCTGAATCTCCTCTTTACAATTTTACATTCTGTTATCTGACTTTTTAATACAGGGTGTTTCAAAAAAGGTACCACTGCTGCTATAATAAGTAGAAAACTGAAAAATAAGTGGGATCCATTGCAATTGTGTAAGATGATGTTTTGGAGACATTTCATGAATTTCTTTTGATTCTTATAGATAGCGCTCAACACTGTTCGCATCGAGTAGTTTTAAAATTTGTAGTTTACCCATGTGATTACATGTAACTAGCTTCCAAACCATGTTCATGCAAAATTTAATTATAATATTGCCAGTAACCACGCTCGACGTGATCGTGAAAAATATGTATTCCATTTTTTTCAAAACCCTGTATCTTGAATAATTATAATTATGATAATAGCAAATTCCACTCATTTTTAAGTATTCTACTTATCCTAGAAACTGGATACCTTTTGTTGAAACACTGTATATTTGCACATCGAAAGTACTTTGCTCCCTTTAACTGTTGAATGACAAGATATTCAATCTTATAAGCTAGCGTAGACGGATGTCGTTTATATTTTTTTCTACACCCGTGTTATAACAATGCACTTATATGCCCATAATCCGTTTCATAATGATACCCATTACGATACAGATTTTTAATCAATAGAAACCCATAATTTTTCAATCAAGCATGCTGTGCATTTGACGTTTATCCTAGGTTCCTGTAATTATTTTAGATATCAAAATCAGTAAGTATTAAATTTTCGTAAATACCTAACTTAACTTTGATAATTTATCAAAATGTCTGATATCAGCGATATAGAAGAATTACCATCGACTCCCCCACATATATCGAAGAAAGCAGAAAATGCAGTTCAAAATAGTTTACCCCAGAAATCTAGGAAAGTGTACGAAAAACTTTATCAAATAATCTTAATATTTTTAAGAAATCGGATTAATTACAATTATTATATGTTGAATATAAATTCAAATAAAATGTTTATAGTTTTCTTGTATCTATGGCAATACCAATACCCCAGGTATTAATTACAATTTTGTAGATTTTCTTTATAGAAATACGAATAATTACTGTTACCTATTGTGTTCAATAAAAATATAAAATTTATGGTTTTTGATTATTTATCGGGTGTAGAAAAAATAGCGTATGCAACTCTCATGTAATGGTTATTAATACACTCGCATAAACCATACGAAGCTCGCCTTCGGCTAGTTTCGTATCCCGGTTAATGCTCGTGTATTAATAACCATCATTACATAATCGTTGCATTATATACTATAATTGACTGCAACGTTATTTACGCGGGACGAGATTACAGTGTTGTTTTCAGGAAATCTTAAGTAAGTATCTAATTGCTGTATGTGTAAGCTGTTGCTTATACTTTATGATCAATATTTGGTTGGAAGGTACATAATTTGTCAAAAAACAAAATGGGACGCCTAAATAATGTTGCTTGCAAATAGTTAATTGTACGTAATGTAAATAGGAGGCGTCTAGGCTGGTGCTTTTGGTCGAAAATTCACTTGCGAAACTGTTGATATCGATATCTCGATTAATGCTTATAAAATTAAGTAAAATATTTCTTTGCAGACTCGGATAGTCAAAACAGCGAGATTGTATCAGATAGTAGCAAACAAATATAGTTTTCAGCTTCATTTGTAATAGCTAATTATTAGGTTTGTTCGTAGAAGGAATTTCCAATCGATTGGGAATTTCTTAAATGGCATTCCGTTTGTGATTCGTTGTAAATCGATTGGCAATTTTTGTTGTACGAACGGATTTTGACAATTTGACAGTGATGTCATTGATGAAAATGAACTAAAAATGTATCATCACTTAAAGAAGAGCTGAAGAAAATAAAGAATAAGTAAATAATTTTGAAATGTGTGTGTCATTCTTTGGCCATCGTAATAAGAAGCCAGAGAATTTTTTTTAAATGTCCGGTATTACAACATACAAATTATTTTAGTCACATTATTTACTCATGTTCTCATGTTCAAACTGAAAATTTGATCCCGATCAGCAAATTATTCTGATAGTTGGCAACTGATACGAAACCGCAAACAAAGGATTTTTACATCACCAACTGTCAAATTGGTTCTACGAACCCTTTTTTATTTCAATGCGCATGCCTTTGACGGTTTCTGATAGTTTTTGACTGTTCTACAAACAAACCTATTAACTGTACAGCGGTAGTCACACTATTCGGTTTACCAGCCGTTGCCTGTTGTTGATTTTTATTCGTGATTGATTTAGTACTAAGTGAAAATAGCAAATAACTACACAATTGGTACATCTTTAACTTACTTGATGTTTTGGTAATCGAAAAATATACAGGGTGTAACGTTCGTAGGTTTTGGATATCTAAGTACATGTATATAATTCATACGCTACTTAATACACCACAAGATGACATACAATCAAACAACGGACGGGGTTAGTTAACAACAACCAGCTTAGTGTAATCTCAGCTTTATTTTTTCCTAAATAATTTGAATGCAGTTTTTAGGACTTCCGATTGGATAATACAAGAATATGAATTTGAAGTGAAAAAAAAGTCATAATAAATATTTTTTTAATTTCTGGAATGTTACAAACCATAATAGCAAAAGATGACCAGCTTATGAGGTTAAATTCCGATAATAATTAAGAAAAAAACGGCTTGTAATATACAGGTGTTATGTGCATTACAAATGAATATATATTTACTGACTAGAATTTAACAAATCACAACATTATTAGAAATGAACAATCTAAATTCTACCTAAGAAATAATCATTGGTAACTGATTAAAAACTATAAAATAATAAATTAATACAACAAAAATATCAAAATCTCAAAGTGATAAAAAATATATTATACTTATGCATTTAATTCGGGCAACATTTTTGATCGGTCTACACAACGACGCGATTCAATCCACTGTGAATTTTTCGAGGAAATTATACAATCAAATTATTTATATAAATTATCGATATTTTTTCATTTATATACTGTGAACTATATAAAAACATTTCCAAGAAAAATTCAGAAGAAAATATGAGGAACTGTTTGTACAGAATGTCTTACTATTGGCAGCGCTAACGGCCAGTTTCGATACTATCATTAGCAGCTGAGAGTCGATTGAGGAAGGATTTACATAAATGTTGGGCCATCCTTCTTGGAACGTATTTGCAAAGAGCACACAGAAAAAGCTGATAGGGATACAACTACTGTGAAAAAATGATACCAACCGTGTTAAAAGTTGTAAAGATACAGCAGATTGAGGTGGTTACCTAAATGGAAGGGATTTACAAAACACTTTCTGCACATGAACTAAGAGACCAAACCAAAGAAAAAATTTTACATTTTGAGGTACCAAAGGATTTTTGAGTTACTCTGGCTACAACATCAGGTATAGAGCAGTTCAAATAAAATTTGAAGTTAACTTTCAAAGTGGTCATTATGTATCACTGAACGAGAGAGCTCTTCGTTTTTGTGTGTTCTAAGATAAATACAAGGTTATGGACCTAATTATAGGTTCTGTCTATGAATTGATCAGAGCAGAGGAAAGCAGGGAAGAAGCTTTGAAGTCCAGAAAACGTATCATTGAAGGAATGGTTCCGGAAAAGGTCAGAAGAAAACTATTTACAGCTTATTTAGAGGCAGATAAGACATGCTTGGAAAATGTGGGCATAATATATGATAAAATATGAAAGAAGCGTTTGTGAAAGATAAGAATTAGCATTATTTTCAGTAAAAACGAGTCTTCATTATATAAGCTAGGGATTTTTACAGGAATCTATCAAAAAATTTCTCGATAAGCTCACGAAAAGATATATTCTGTACAAAAAGTTTTTTCAAGTGTTAATAAATTATGACTGAATTTCTAACAAGAAAAAATGTAGAAACGAAATAAATTATTTTTTTGTTTGTATAAAACTTAACTTCCTACTACAATAACTAGCTATGTACAGAAACATTAAAAAATTATTATTTGGTAAGTAATTCTTCGTCAAAATACATCGAATTTCAATTAAAACAATGTTAGCTGACTCATTACTGGCTCAATAAGCTCAGGAACCTCATTTTTCCCAAATAACTTAAATATTAACTCATTCGGAAATAATTGTAATACCCAAAAAACATATTTCCAAAGAAATAAGAAATCGCACACACAATAAAGGTACCAGGCGACTGCTTAACTTTTTTAAAAAAAAGATATTCTACATACACCCCACAATTTTTCCTAGGGTCTGGAAAATATACTAAATTGGCAATAGCGTATACTACTACCAAATAATATTTGACAATAAAAGTAATGTAAGTTAAACCTGTGCCATTATTCGCTCTATTACTGTAAAGACGGACATTTCCGCTTCATTCTATACCAAAAGTATTAGTTTCTTCGACAGCAAGCAACAATTTTTCGTACAGCACTTCAGAAGTGGGATACGGTGGTAAATCTAATCTGTTAAAGCACGTGTGTGCTCTTGGAAGACTGTTCGGTTTACCCCATTTTTCTATACAGAATTTTCTAGGACCTATCGAGCCTCTTAACGCTGAAAAACCTTCAAAGGGGATGCTTGAAGTGCCCGTTACGAATTGGAGAAAGCGAAGTCTCTGTTCGTTCGTGAACCTGGAATCAAAACAAATCATTTAGTTGCTTATATAACAGTGAATTTTTGGATAAATACCTTTCGATTGCTTGCCAAAACCATATAACTACAGGGTGTTGATCATGGTATCCTCCACGGTATTCCGTATTGTGCCTCCAATCGATTAAATCGATTTCAGCTGTTCCAGCTATCACCAATTCTAATTCCCTAGCATCGAATACACTGACTAGTCTAGGATCAACCACTTCATAGAAGCCTCTCACCAAAGATTCCGTTTGTTCCGAAACACCACGTTCTAAACGCCATCGTACTATCCTCTCTAAGTATTCCTGAAAATAGAAAAATATATGTAAAATTTGAACGTTTTATCCAAGATGCAGAAGGGGATGGTGTAAAGTCCTTTTGGCTACAAAGAAGATTGGGGCGTTAGAAGGATCTAGTAGGGCTAAAAGAGTAAGCAGACTTATTATCTGATGCTAAGATAAACACTGTCAAAGTTTATTTATCTGTTTTGTTTGATTCCATCAGTAGGGGATCTCTGAAGGCGCGAGGGTGCTGCCACTTGGGAGTCCCGTCAGTACTAAAATTTCTAATTTAGTGAGAACTGTAACGCCGTTAGTGGTACTTGCAGATTCTTCCACATATATCAGCGCTGACATCCTAACGTGTTATCTATGTTCCTAAGCTGACAACTGCCTGACGTGTATCGTGAGTTTTCGGTTTTAAAAACTATTTTGCTTATTTGTGTGTGTGTTGAGTATTCGTAGTTGGTTTTTATTGTTTATAGCGGGACTTTTATTTTAAGAGACAATGTCGAGAATATTTTTTGTGAAAGAATGTAATGTGAGGTGCACCCAGTAAGCTGTACCTTTATAAAAAAAACATGTTTGATTGAATGAAAAGTGACAGAAGTACCTAGTTATTCTTCCATACAGCTTTGAACTTCCCAGCATTGTTGTTGAATTCCAAACATTTATTTGTCTTCATGTTTGTCATTGAAATATGTAAAAAAACGTTCCATTTATTGTATACTTTTTTCATTCAATAAAATATATAAACTTGATGATTATTGCTTTATTTTTCTAACTTCGCAGGCATTATATGGTCCATTTTTTGACATTTCATTTAATTTTACTTGACTATTTGACTGTTATTTTAATATCATTCTAATGTTAAGTAACTTTTGTTGCTTTCGTTTATTTGGGCTTCAAGCACTTGTGCGTGACGCCTTGGTCGTCACGACTTTTGAGCAAATCGAACACGATTTTTTAGGATCCTCAAAACCACCTGACATGTGCCAATGCCAATGAATTTCCTGTGTTGTTAGAAGAACAGTTTTCAATTATAATGTTTTTGATAATATAATTTTGCATACTTAGATATTTTTAGTAAGATTTAAATCGTATTAAATCGTAATCGGTACAATCTTAACCTTTAAATAAACGTCAAACCGGACAAACGTCAAATATTTAATGTCCGTGGCTTGAAGCTCATACTTTTCGGTATGTGCTTGAGGGGCAAGGGGAAGGTAAGACTAGGCGTCACGCCCGGTAATAAACGAACGAAATTCAGTCACTACGAGCTGCTACTAGCAGCCAAAAACGCTTTTTATATGAAATATCAAAAAATGGACCATACATGTGAAATTACAGTAATTAGTCCACGACCTTCCAAGTACAAACCGCGGAAATAAGCAGATATTGAAATCAAACATGCTGAAGATGTAAAAGCACTTTGACAAAAGCATATGCCAACCCACATGAAAACATTCTCATGGAAAAAAATACATCATAACTACTAAGCATCACACAGGAAAATATGTAAAGCTAAGAAGGAGAACAAGGAAACACTACGGAGAAATGGCTGGAGTACCGAGTAAAAATGAAAAAGCAAGAAAAGAACATAGCAGAAGTTATAGGAGATGAAATTTGAAGGTCACAAATATTGGGACAGTGAAGTTATCGATGTAAAGCCAGCTTAAGATTCTACAAAACCTAGAATCCGTTGCCTGGTTACCATTTTATCGATATGACGGTGTTAGCGTCAAGAATATTTGTCAATTTGTAGTTCCAGATAAATATGGTGAGAATAACTGAAGATTTGGTAAGAAAAAAAGCAGAACATAACGAATGTATAATTGGAACTTTAGAAGAACTATCTCTGCATCAGGAAGACGTTGAGAAAATAGACCATCTCAATAATTGGTGTAAGAATTTGGAAATTTTATATTTGCAAGCGAATCTCATATCAAAAATCGAAAATTTGAACAAATTAAAAAAACTGCAATATTTAAATTTGGCTATAAATAATATAGAAAAAGTCGAAAATTTGGAAAGATGCGAGTCTTTGGAAAAATTAGATCTAACATTAAATTTCATAGGAGATTTAGAAAGTGTATCTAGTCTAATACATAACATACATTTAAAGGATTTATTTTTAACGGGAAACCCGTGCAGTGATTACAATGGTTATAGAAATTACGTTGTTGCAAAGTTGCCGCAATTAAAAAAATTAGATTCGATAGAAATTACTACAAGTGAAAGAATTAAAGCCCAACAGATTATCGACCAAACGGAGAAGACTATAAAAAAAGCGCAAGCAAAGTATTTCAAATGGAGAGAAGACCAGAAAGAAAGAGTGTCCAAAACGGATTACTCAGGTATTGATTTATTCAATAGATTTTCCATTAATAAAATAGATGGGGTTGATAACATTAATATTAATATGGGGTTTGTGTGTTTCTGAGAGCCTCTTAATTACGACCCCTATTTGTATCCTCACATTATATTAGTGTTCCTTGGGGTTGAGGATTTTTCTCCTCTATCTTTGAAAACCTCCTTAGCCTAGTTATGCCAATCTGATGCTGTTCGTGCTTTGCTCTCTGTTGTTCACGTTGTAGTGCGTATTGTGCAGACACTAAAAGTTTCTTTAGACCTATTTCTTGGAGAAGTTTCAAGATATCCGCGGGATTCAGTTTAGATAAGTGTTCCTCATCTGTCCAGTCCTAGATATTGAGCTCTGATACCACAAAAGAGTTCCGGCACCCAAAAGGGTGTGTCACCCCTTCTTTTTACTAGTTCATCTAGTATGTCAATTTCTTAGTTCGCCTTTGGCCTGTCTCGTTTCCTGTACTTATTTTTGCAGCACTTTCGCTTTTTAACAGAAAGGTTCTGGACCAATGAGAGGGCTATAAAAACTAATAATACAACTTAATTTGTTTAAATCTACACTATATTTGAGTGCATGAGACTTGTCATTATTATTGAAGTGTTTGTAGGTATATCTAATGAGGAATTTTGGAAGATGTCCAGTGAAAACTGTCCAGAAACAAGAGTAGAAATATCGCAGAGGCAACGTAAAAGAGACAGAGTTGTAACAGATATGAGTGAAAAGAATTCAACTGCATCTGTGAGACTCTTTACAAAAGAAGGAAGACCTCTGAATGTAAACCAAGCAAAGCTCGATTTTACTTTTAAAGATGACGACCCAAAGCAATTCGTTTTAGATGTTGCTATCTATAAATTTTTAGATAGCAACTTGATAGATGTAGATTTACAACCTATTTACGTTAAGCTTACGATTAGAGATAAGGTGTTTCAAATAGTTTTTCCCGAAGAAGTGTTAGTGGAGAAGAGCGTAGCTCAAAGGTCTCAAATAACCGGGCATTTGGTACTAAAATTAATGAAAGCGAACTATAAGGAGCCGCTTTGTGTGAAAAATCAAGAAAGAGTTAAGGAAAAAGTTAAGGAGAAAGTTGAGCAGAACGTTAAAGAAAATAATATTAGGTATCTGGAAGTAGAAGGAATCAAGGATGATATGGATTTTAGTAGAATTGTTGAGAAAAATGATAGAGTGAAAGATTTATGTATTGATCCCGACATTCCACCGTTGGAATTTGCTTAATTGTTTTCTTTTAACCAGTAGGTATGTTCTGGTTCAGAAAGGTTCTTAGATCTGAGAACCCGGAATACATTTTCAAAATGGGATTCTGGGGAAAATTCACTATTATATTCAAATGAAATGGAAAGCTTTTGAGTCCTCGGTTTTTTTTTGTTTCGATTCCATTTTGGTTAAACAAAAAGTTAGGAAAGGTTATTGAAAAATCTATTTTTAGCCAAAAATATAACGTATACAAATAATGTACCAAATTTGAATAAATGTTGTAAGATATTGAAATGAAAATTGTGAATTTATTGGGTTTGTTTTACACTAAGACTCATCTGGAGATTTTTATTCACATTTTGTGATATAAAAAGTAATAAAAAGTAATAAAAAAATAAAATTTAATATAATTGATAAAAATTTGGAAAACATAAATTTAGTTTGTTGCTGTTACTTCATGTTAGTTGTCAGTTTGACATTTTGTAAAAAAGGTTTTTAGCGAGATTGATATATTTTTAGTTTTATTTTTTAAAAATGAGTGATTCAAGTTCTGAAGAGCTACCAAGAGATATTGAAGAGGCAGCAGGTAATGCTCTATTATCAGTAATTCCCAAAAAGTCAGACAGTTTATGATTTGGCATACGAAAAATTTGTTACGTGGTGTGATGAGAAGAAAATTAAACATGTTAATGAGAAAGATTTACTTGCATATTTTGAGGGTAAGAAAGATCTAAAAGTTTCCACATTATGGACACTTTACTCAATGTTAAGGTCTGAACTAAATCTGAGAAGGAATATTGATATTAAAAAATATACAAATTTGGTAGCATATATTAAAAGGCAAGCGGACGGGTACAGTGCTAAAAAGTCAAAAGTTTTTATTAAAGAAGATTTTGCCAAATTTTTAGTGGAAGCTGATGACAAAGAATACTTAATGGCTAAGGTTGCAATGATAATTGGCATGGCAGGAGCATTCAGAAAAGCAAAATTAACATTTCTTCCAGTTGAAAATGTTATAGACGAAGGAAGCCATTTTCGTGTTGATATCCCACCTTCAAAAACAAAAGTTATACGGCAGTTTGCAATTACCACTGGAGACATTGAAAATACGAATCTTGTTGAAATATCAAGAAAATATATTAAGTTGCGTCCCCAGGTTCTTAAACACAACAGATTTTTTGTAAAATATGCGAATGGAAAATGTACCAGAGATCCTGTGGGAATTAACACATTTAGCAGTCTACCAAAAGCTATTGCACAATTTCTTGGTCTTTCAAATCCTGTTCTATATACTGGTCACTGCTTCAGAAGAAGCTCTGCAGACAGTGGCGCTGATATTTTAAAATTAAAGAGGCATGGAGGTTGGAAATCTACCTCTGTTGCGGAGGGATATGTTGAAAATTCCATGAATAATAAAAAACTTATAGCGCAAGAAATATTTGGTGAAACATCTAATGCAATGTGCGCCGCTTCCCAAATAACAGTTAGTTCGAGCAATGAAAAAAATATGTCGTCGGGAATTAATTTGAATAATTGCAATAATTGTGTTATCAATATTTATAATAATTAATTAATTTATAATTTATGTTTTTAACTTGTATTATAACAATTTAATAACTAATTTTGAAATACATTTTTCGTCACCAATTGTATAAAATTTTACTTTATGCAACTAGTTACAAAAAGTAAGACGTTTCATAATGTCAATCAGTTTTAAAAAGTGTCACTTTATATGTCAAAATTAGAAAACAAATTTTTTTGGTGTTTACAGACATTTAGACTTACTTTTTTATTTTTCTCAGTGACAGGTACATTCCTTCCTCCAGGTTTCAATTCTCTTTCCAAAACTTGTCCGAAAACTTCTTCGGTAACGGCAAAAGTAAGTTCTAATTCTCCTTGCATAGATACATCGTGTTCTTTTATCCATTGCAAACTTTGATGAAACTCAAAATCGAGACTTTCTAAATCCGATAAAGCTACCGGTAATCGCAATAGAGCCTTGTAGAAGGGACGCGTGAAAAAAGCGTCTAAGAGGTATTGATGGACTAAAGCTAGACCCAAGACACGACCGCTAAATCTAAACCTGCAACAAAATAAGTCAATCATAGTATTAGCTTAGAAAATGGTCCAATTTCAAGGTATATTCGAAAATCTACTTACCAATCGTGGTAGTTGTCAACAAACGCAGACATAGGTGAGATTTGAACCGTGTAAGTGTCGTTGGCAGAATATTCGAAAAGACCATAATAGGGATTGAAAAGTTCCCTGGAAAGTAGAAAGAAAAATTCTCGAGAAGGTCCTCCGTAATCCAGTCCTTCTTCGTTATCCCAAACAACGCAAAGTTTTCCTTTTTGAAGTTCCTTCTTATTAGCAGACATGATTCGCCTAAATGCGTCTTCAAGAAGATGATCCCTTCTAATGTGAAGTCTGCAAACAAATAGAAAATTGTTATTGTAATACATTCAATTATACTGAACGTTCCAATATATTATATTATTGTCTATATAATAGTGTTCTAGTGTACTAAAGTATAATTTTCAATTAGCCATAAAACTGGGTTGGGTAGGTTTGTTCTTTGTTATTGGGCCAACCACTTCAACTCACACTTCACTTCAGACAGTTCTGAATCACACCTGAATCCGCGAGAAACCAGTGGTTGGCACGTCCACATTCTTCGTTCTCATTGACTTCCTTAGAAAGAGACCGAAACTTTAACGATTTTCATTGGCACACGGCTGGTTTATTGGCACGTGCCAACGGTAGCGTCTACATCGAATCGGCTTTGCCAATTGACAAACAGCGGCATAGTGTGGACGCGCCTTAATAACAGAAAAAAGGCCGTGGAAGACATAAGATTTTTAATTCAGCCGCTCTTCCAGACAAATGAGGCAAATCGGATCTTCCGATAGCCAAAGATTAACCATTTAATGATGACATTAGTGGCCTGTGAAAAAACCTGTTAGACAAAGTAGAACAAGCCTGCTCTATAGTTCGACACTAGTCTGGACACATTCTTCGAAGGACGTATAAAAGACTTTTGAATAAACCAATACTGGTAAATTGTGTCTACAACTCTAATTGCTGTACAGGCTTTCAGTGTTTGTTCATACTTGAATCGCCAGGGATCCAGATCAAAGATCATAAAATGGAGTGATCAACACCTTCTTGATGCTTTTACTGATAATATTCCTATCCAAGACGAGTCAAAAATTAATACACTGAAACTAATATTCAAAATGACGTACTTAAATTTTCCAGGACCCTGTCCATATCCTTTACTCTCTAATTTTCTATAAAAATTTCTAAGTTTGGCTTCGAAGTCTCTTTTATGAGGTGCTGCAACTCTGTGTCTACTAAGACCTGGTGACGCTATGGGAGATGATTGTGGAGAACTTCTGGGACTTCTAGCAGATGAGTTGGTACGATTATCTACCGTCATAGCTGGGACATACGACATTATCTCCTGTTCAAAGAGGCTGAAAAAAAAGAAACTTCAATTAATTTGATAGCTTATTATAAAATTGATGTTTTTTGGGTTTATACAGTAACAAACATATTATTTATGAAAACTCAAATGATGCTCGGTCTCTAAATATTACGATTTGACGACACTTGCTTCAATAAAATATTTATAATGTAGAAAATCATAATTTCAGATGTTTAATTTGAAGAAATTGAAGAGTGCCGGCTGATGGTAGTTAATTTCCATGGTAATTTAAAAATATTTTCGGTGAATGTGTAAACCTATAATTTTGACAATTATAAAAAATATCGGTTTATAGATTTGGAAGCAAAAGTAATCATTTAATCGACCAATTAATACTGGATAGTACTCCTCAAAGTACTAAAAACTGTATTTGCATGAAAAATTATCTTACCGAATATACCTCGAACATTGATAAATTTTAATAATTTTGCCAATAACTTATCTCAAGCATGTTACTTTGAGGTAACCAAGCAGCACGCTGCAAATTATCACTGTTCTTGGTATATTATAATTGATAAGAACTTCACTGACATTGACCTAAAAATAGCAACGTAGAAATGTAGACTTGCCTACTAAGTCAAGCAATAGGTAAATTTGTATGACAAAAATCCTAGTAGAAAACGGACTGTGCCATTATGTGAAAAATATGACGTAGTTAGTATGAACTTGATTATATTTTCTATACTCGCAAATGTTGCTCAAGAAACTGTTATGGACATGAAAGCTTATCAAGTACCTAATCGTAATCGTAAGACGAATTGTAGATAATCAAAATACAAATGCAGCGCACTTTTCAGCGAAGTGATGGATCATTAGTGGCGAAGAAAATTCGGCGTTTTTCAAGTTATAATGTTATATGCACTGCGTTATACAGTGTGGAAACCATACGGCGATCTAGCTGGCTACTCAATAGTACCTCTTCGTCCAATCCATTTATTGGGGAAGATTTCATTTACCTTTTGAGGGTACTGAGCATGTGTCTCACGCATCCAATTAGGATTCTCTGCTGACCAATATCTACAGTTCTGTCGGTTTACCTCTCCATTCAATGTGAATGTTGATTCGTCAGAAAAAAGAATGGTACCAAGAGCTATCTCATTTCTGTTCAGCTTATTCATCAATCCCTCGCAGAAATCCATTCTACGATCTGGATCGTCTTCTGTTAAGTCCTGCACAAAAGTTAATTTGTAGGGATGAAGTTTTTCTTTATGAAGACATCTTAGAACAGTTGTATGACCAACATTATTTTCACGGGCAATTTGACGTGTACTTGAAGTTGGATTCTCTTCGACACTTAACAAAATATCCACTTTCACATCATCTTCAACGAAGTGTGGTTTTATTTTCAACGGTTTGACATGTCCAAGTTCTCTGAATTGTGCATAAATTTTAGACACAGTACTTTGTGAAATATTAGGCAATACGGAATACATGTGATTAAATAAGTTTGCCACTTCAACTTGACTTCTGCAGTTATCCCCGTACTTGATCATCATTAAAATCTCAATTCGGTGAGTCTCAGTTAAATATTTCATTGTTATGTCGACAAGGAAAGAGTGTTTGACAAAGATTTTACTTTTTCAGTATAAACTGTCAACACATCAACAACTGACAGAATAGAAAACAATCCACATTATTTACCGATTTTGTCTAATTATTGGCGTTTTTAGACAATTTTTAGGTATTTATGATAAAATTCATGGGCGTAGCAGGTTTTGTTTAATATACAAATACGTCTAATAATTAGTTAGTTTATTATTAATTTTAAAATGTCACCCTGTATAATTCATAATTGACCATACATTATTCAGTTTGTTGGTGTGTTTCATTAAAAAAAAACAACACCGACTATGGCATACTTGCGTGAATCACCCTGTACATTTAAATTTATTTTTACATAACGCACAACTCAATTCAAAAGTTGACGTGTTTCGGCATTTTTTATGTTTCCACACTGTAGATAGTCCGATTTTGAATTTGAAAACGGTTTTAAAAAATACAGACCACTATGAGCAACAAAAAGTATATCTTCGATTTGTGAACAAATGCTGCGAAGTAGGTCAAAAACACTCGGGAATACTGCCGAAAAAGACAGAGCATTGCCACGCGGCGTGTACAGGTACACTCTGTCTACAATTCGTCTTTTACGATTACTTAATAAGCTTTCTAAACTAAAATTGACGTTTACGAATCGGAAAGATAACAGTTCATATTACGTAATGTCGTTTACTATATGGCACAGTCCGTTTTCTCTTAGGATTTTTGTCAAAAACTCACTATTTTAATGCTCTATTGCTTGGTATATTCACTATCCAATAATTTGTGAAAGCCACCAGATTCAATGTACTTTTAGATACATAGATAGGAAAAAAGTCATACTTCACCAAAAAAACTATATTATTTTGAAAATATTAATGTAAGACACAAAATAAATTACCGGTAATAGGTTCGAATAACGAAAAGCATAGTGTGGGTGTCACAACTGCAAATATACTACTACGCTTAATATATGCATTGTATATATAGTAACTATAACGATTTTGAATAAATTTTCAAGATATTGCTACAAATATTTATGATAATATAATCAACTGTTTACTAAATGGTATGTTACGCATTCAAGTGAGTCAGGAATATTTTTAGGGCTAACCTATTTAAAACTCAGTAATTATTTCTCTCTTTTAGGTAGATAATATTCTTGAATGCGTTATTACCTTTTATCTAGCGTTTGGTTATTACTGAAAGTATTTTTTAAATAGCTACACGAGGGAGATTGATAAGAAAATTTTTACACTAAGAATTTTTTTAAACTTTTATCATATCGTAATATCAGTTTTTTGAGTAATTATTGAATACTTATTATTGTTAACCAAGAGGCTTTAGCGGAAATGACTGTGTCTCAAATGTCATAATTGATTTTATTTTTCAACTTCCGTAGTCCCAACAAAGAAAGCAAACCTAGTTGACATGACAATGACAGTTTCTCCGATTATTTATATATTATCAGAGTAGACCTGGATGTATAAATAAGACCGTAGGTATGTATTTTGGGGTGATTCACTGAGACCTGAAAGATCTATTTTACCCCCTCACTCAGAAACTCCTAGCTCCTTTAGTACTATTTCCCGGAGGAATTTTAGGACATCTGCAGTCTTCAACTTAGGCAAATGTTCATCTCCTATCCAGTAATCTCCCAGGTGCTGTCCCATGGGATTCTGAAGTGCTGTGCAGTTAAAGAGTATGTGGATGGAGGTTTTTTCTTTCATGCCACAAAATCTACATTCTTCTTCCTCCACTATTTTGAGCTTTTTCAGGTGCCCATTCAGGCGTAGACAACTTCTCCCGAATTCAAGGACTAGCCAGTATATGCAATGAAAACATTTCCTCCCAGATTTTTATGAATAAAAAATCTTGGGACATGACACAGAATAGCTTGATGGAAGAGAATAACTTTTTAAAGACACTCGACAGGGACTAGCGCTACAAGAAGAAATGGGATCCCAACAACATTATTACACTTGAATGCTATTCAATAGTTCTCTGAGTTTGGTAATAAAAGAGAGTTTCGTGGAATTGAAGAAAGTATACCTTAATTGAATGGCAGACAACTCGGACATGACCCTTTTCGAAAACAGTTTTGAGACAACTCGACCCCGTTCATCTTACTGTGGGATCCAAGACACACTGCGATAGAAGAATAGAAGAAAACTGAATAGCAATTGAACTAGTAAACAGCCAACACCGAAAAGAAAAGATTTGGACATTGGAAAGATCTAGTAGGTTTGAGAGAATCAAAGATACTCTTGGAAAAATACAGCCAAGAGACAAGAAATACATGCCTAGGTCAAAGTAAGACACATCTAAATGGGCAGCTCAAGAAGCTCGGTCTAGTGGACCAAGAAGAATGTGGAACGGAAGAAGAAGCCTCCATTCACATACTTGCATAGCACTCCAAAATTAAATGGCACAACTGGTGATTGCTTTCCAAAACTGAAACTTATAGATATCCCAAATTTTCTTCACGAAGCAACTATTAGTCTCTGAGGCTTCCAGCTGAGTATAAAGTCTAAATTACACGACAAATCTTTTAGAGTTTTTGCTATGGTTATCTTTTTTAAACACCGTTTTGGGGACCGGAACTAATTAGTGTTATCAGCTTCAATGTAATATTGGAAGAAATAGGCAAAACCAAAAAAAAGAAATGTCACCAACCATCCTAACTTGTAAATTGTCATCTAAAGGAGCACTTGAAAAAGGTATATCATATTTTTCAAATAAAAATATAAACTAAATTTAGAATTTTTGTATTCTTACTTGAGTCCATTCACCGCATTCTTGTTGAAGACAGTAAATTTTTTAAAACGATTTTCGATTTCGTGAAAAATCTATTTTTATAATGAATATACAGAAGTTTTCTGGAAATTTTAAAATAAACAAAGCCGTATATACTTGCGAAAAATATAAACAGAATTTGCACATTTTTTCAATAAAAAACAAGTGATTATAGAAATTTCATAGTACGATAAAGTTGTTCTAGTATTGACATAAAGTCTTGACTTTGTAAGTCACAACATTTCATTTAATGGAAGCCACAAAAGTTACAATTTCATGAAATCATTTGATTTTTTGTGACATTTGTTGTAAGTTCGTTATTTCTTTTTGTTGTAGTGGCATTTCGGGACCGACAGAGGAGATATCGAAAAGTTTAGTATTAGAACCTACCCGTGTTGCAGCACTAGTACCACACCAAGAATAACCTAGTGAAAAGACTGTTGAGCCTGATAAGGGCTACTGGTCTCTTCACATAAACGGCACAACTAAGAGCATAAAAAGCATAAAAAGGCTGAGGTACCGAGGACTATAAGCCTCTGAATGATGGTGCCGAACTAATCAATCAAACCACAGAATAACACACACACACACACACATAGAAGCGACGCATTTGCCCTTATTAAAAACAACCTCGAATATTAGCTGCTGATACTGTTCATTGTTTATAGTTATTATATGGAAAGTACACAACCTAAGCCACTTTCCACATATATAAATTTTGCATAGGTGAATGTAAATATTGTGAATTGAATTTGCCCTTTGGTGATAATCTCTAAAGTGTTCTCAAGTGGTTTTCACTCTACTACATGTTTCCTAATTTGAAATAGAACTACATATTTACATTATATTAAAGTTTAGTTATTTAAGCCACTCAACTCTTTTTCGCAGTGTAAGTTATTTCGACAGTTTTTTCAGTGCGTCAATGCCTGAAGCCCTGAAGAAAAGTTGTAAAAAAATGATTTCCAAAATTGATTTCAGCACAAGTAAAAATGTATCGACCTTCATGGAGGATATTTTAGAAAAGAATAAATGTATTTTCATTGATAAACATCTGTATTCATTCCCCATTTCCGAAATATAAATAGCGACTCACGTACCTATGAGACATAACAAACACCTCATTCCACTACAATTTTCCGATTTATTTCACCATTTGTTTATTCGCGTTAATAATCCCTCTATTTTATCAATGTAAAACCATTTAATTTTGCATCGTTAAAAACAATTCTTGGAAATGTTGTATGAATCATTTTTTTATCACTTTATAGGCGATTCCCTAAGTAACGTGTGTAAGGTGAGTCATGTACTCTGAACCGTTCACACTGAAACAAAGACTATTAAATAAACTTCTGGAAAAGAAGTGAAAATATTTCATTTTCCATGGGAAACTAAAATGATGTCGTAGTGTCTAACATACCACCGCATAGTATTAAGTTGCCGAGCGACGTCGCGTACGTGTATTTTGTGTTGCCTATGAAAATTTAGGATTTTATAAAACTTTAGATATTTGCGATTTGATTTCAACATTTCAAAATTATTATACCTAATCGTAATTTAATTTCAAAAAGTATTAGATGGTCGATTGAAATATTAAAAACAGTCTGCGTTTTGTTTTAGAGTAACAATAAGCCTCATTATTTTGTGTTGCCTATACAAATTGAAAATGTAGGTGTTCACTTTTGAGGTAGGCAAAGAAATTTTGGGGATAACAGCTGTCACACATTGAAGAGAACATTAAACAATTCAACACAATTTGGTTGTTTTCAAGCCAAAGTTAAGAATTATATTAAAATTGAATTTGTTCTCATTCACCACGGAGCTCCTCGTCACTGTTTCAGAATGGTAGATGAGACGTTTGTAGATAGGTGGATAGCTAAGAATGGTCCTTTTCGGTGACCTCCTCGTTCACCGGATATAACACCTTCAGATTTTTTATATGGAGCTACATAAAAAATGAGGTAGGTACATTGTACATTCCCATCCCCTAATAACAAAATAATTTTCTAAACGTAGATTTCGCAAAGCATTCAATTCTCTCCCTACAGCGTGCAAAAAACGAAGGTTTAAAAATACGACCTAATTATAATAAGCAAAAAAGCGGCAAAAATAACCAGAATTTCAATTGTATTTATTATTACTATCAGTAACATGCTTCACTTCCTCAACTTTTGCTTGATAACAACCAAGTTATGTTGTCTTGTTCAATATTATTTTCTGGGACGATCTGGATATTTTGTATTTTTGTAGCAACTAAAAACACATGTTCTAGAAACAAATCTGACACATTCACCAAGTAATAAAAGTAAATTTAGATATATTTATTGTTTAATTCCAAACGAGCCATTTCTATCACTGTACGATGCAATTGACTTAAAATAATTGAAATTTTTCAATTCATGTTAATATATCAAACCTCAATTTTCAATTAAAAACTCAACAGAACTAATTAATAGTATTCAAGATATAAAACTAACTCACTTTTCTAAATTCATATCTTTCGATGTAACAAATCTATTCCCTAGTATACCTCCTGATGAAACTATCACTCTTGTTGATAACTTGCTCATTTACAATAATACTAATCCAATAATTCTGTCTGATATAAATTTATTAAGAGTTTGTTTAAATCAAAATTATTTTCATTTCAACAGAAATGTTTATAGTAGTAAAGAGGGTTTGATTATGGGCAACCCTCTCAGTCCTCTATTATCAGAAATTTTCATGGATAATATAGAAAAGATAATTCATAAACACCCACTTAGTAAAAAATTTGTTTACTGGCACCGATATGTAGATGACATTTTAGCTTGCTTCACTGGTACTATGAGACAATTAGATAACTTCATTACTCACATTAACTCAATACAAAAAAATATCAAATTTACAGTAGAGATTCAACAAAATAAGTCCATAAACTTTCTAGATCTTACAATTTCAAATATAAATAATAGACATGACTTTTCTATATTTCACAAACCATTACATACAGACATTACAATTCATAATAGTTCAGTCCACCCAATCAGTCATAAATTTCAATAGTATGATACATAGACTTTTAACAGTTCCATTGAATATTGACAATTACAATAAAGAACTAAATATAATAAAACAAATAGCGGTTAATAATAATTACGATCCAAATTTAATTGACAACATCATGGATAAAAAGATACGAAAACATACTCTAGAACAAGTATTTCCTTCTGATAAAAACAAAAAAACCAATTTAAAAGCTTAACTTACTTTGGAATACCACCCTTAAAAATAAAATCATTTTTAGAAACTTTAGACTTGAATATTTGCTTAAAAACCGACAACAATTTATCCAAATTCATTAAAAACAACAAATCCAA
>CAJUYH010003246.1:54286-65989 GCA_910591685.1 Galerucella tenella | reverse complement strand
TGCTAGTTGGTTGGAATTGTTTTATCGGGAGGAACACAGAAAGGCACAAATATACAGGTTGTCCCATTAATAATTTTGAATGCGACGTCACGTGACCAAAAACAAATAACTCATTGGGTAACACAATAGCAAGGAAAGATGCAACATTTACTCTAATTTACACCCCCAAAATTATAATATTATCTACTACTGCCCAATTCTGATATATTACTTGTCTTAATCGTCGTGGGTTGAGAAGAATCTGTCTAATTACTTGAAACACCACTTATAACTACTATATAGAAATGGAAACTTTGTTAGTTGTCTTGAGCTTTTTGCTATAATGTTTCATCCACAGTCCTTAATTATACTCTTTTCCAATAAACAGAAATAAAGCCAATACAATTTCATATTTCAGATAACTTTGTGCTATGGAAAAAAATATACACCTTATCTTATTGTAAGAAATAAGATTATTTAAACTAATTTCATTAAGGCGAGACAAGTTGGTAGTTAATGTTTGAATGAACTACTTTCTCCAAGCTTTTAGGCCGGCTATTAATAATTTCCACCGAAATCTCACCCATTCTTGAAACTGTCGTTTGGAATTAGATTTTGCGTGACCAAAGAGGCATCCCAAATTATGGTATATCAGGATAGGCCTTGAGCAATATCAGGGATACGTACAGAACGAACAAACAGAAAGTTATAAGTGTATGTAACTATATTGGAGTGATATGCACTGAGACCTGAAAGATCTATTGAGCTTCCTTCCCCGGAATTTCAGGATATCAGCAGGCTTTAGTTCAAGTATATGAGGTGGTTTTTTCTGTTTTTTTAATGAGCTTCTTTCTTATTCTTTGTGCAACACTTTTCACATCAATACGTAGTGGTGTGAGGTTAAGATTGATTATCCCGTCCAATCTAACCAAATTATTAAAAATTTCAATTGGACTTCTCAATATTTTCCTATTTTCTATCGAAGTAACCTCAACTTAAGCATTCTATCTATTTTAATAGGTACTGTATAGGATTCCATACGTACTGGTAATCTCATTTCAGTTATAAAGTGGAATTAAATACTAGAAAATGTGGAAAATTCATTACTCCGGCCGCTCTCACAAATTTTCAAATGTTTCAAATGGACTTTTCAATATTTTTTTTAATTTAATGTTTTTTAATTCTAATTTTATACTGTGAATGCAGTTGAATTATTTTTTCCCAAAGCGCAAAAAATATAATCAAATAACATTTTAATTGATTTTAAATACGCTATGAGTTATTTAGGAAAATACAACTGGAGCGTGAAATTGGTTAAATTAAGAAAAATATATTTTTGTTAATGTTAAAATATGAATTCATTAAGGCATGATAAAATCAACAATATAAAATTGGCTGTATCAGGCCCAAATTAAAAACAAACAATTATAAAAAATTAATAGTGTTTATAGATAAAATAAATATTTTGTGGCAACGAAAAAATGTTGTTTTTATAAATATTAATAACTAAATTGTTAAAGTTAACAAGTCGGCTCTGTTTGAAGAAGCTTTTATGTAGGATCCAAATTTTAATAGAGTTTCCAAAGTGATATCCTTTTCCATAAAACCTATTAAAAAA
Source organism: Galerucella tenella (assembly GCA_910591685.1). Taxonomy (NCBI): domain Eukaryota; kingdom Metazoa; phylum Arthropoda; class Insecta; order Coleoptera; family Chrysomelidae; genus Galerucella; species Galerucella tenella. The sequence continues at coordinate 64,392 of CAJUYH010003246.1, read as the reverse complement.
TTAAGTGCTTCTACCCTTACATTCGATTTTTGGACGTAAAGATAAGAAGTTACTTGAAAGAAATTTTTATCTTCACAGGGTGGTCCTTAAGTAATTGAACATAGAAGTACAGAACAATCTTCACTTCAAAATATTGCGATTTAAATCAATCTAGCATCAATAAAATGTTGATATTAAGAGAGATACACGGTGTTGAACATGAAATTTTAATTTCCGTTTTTTACAATAACTTTAACGCTTTTTGACGAATATGCACAAAAATTTGAGGTTGGGGGTTTTTTGATATGAAAAATCATAATTTTTATATTTTCACGTTAAAACTGCTAATTAAATACGTAGGATAATTTTGCATTTCAAGTCTTTGTTCTACATCGAAAGGTTTCCAACCACACAACTACCAAATATAGTAAAACTTTTCATTGTTTCTCATAAAATCGATATTATTTCTAATTTCAAATATTTCCATTGAAACGTTCGTTTTTTTTCCTCTAACAACCCAGTGAGTTTGTACGTCCTCAACTTTCAACTGATGAATAAATCTCCCTTTATGTTTTGTTAACGTTCCGCGAACAATAACAAACGAAGTTCGAAACTTGTCCAAAATGAAATGGCAAACTGTTCCAGAATGTGCTTCAAATAATATTATTCGATATTATTATGAAACGGTTCGGATAATGCGAGTAGATGTGCATTATAGTAAATCCTATTTATTAATGTAAGGGTGAGTTTTCCAAAACAAATAGCCCTGGAATTCAATTTGGCTTATTTTCCAATCTCTGAAGTTAATAACTTGTTTATCGAAACACGTGTGCAACTTTTGATGTCATGAGTGCATCAACATACCTAATTGAAATAAAATACTGTTCACGGCACCACTGCTTCTTATTCAGCCACTTCTTGATCTCCTCTCCCAACCTTGTGATTCGACAGAACGGTCCAGGACGTTATAGTCTCCTTTAGAGCCTTCCTCAGCTAACTAGACCGCCAATTCATCTTTAACAATCCCCTCATGTAAGAGTAACCATACTATAGACACTATTACAGTTCCTCCCCATTCCAAACCCAGTTGTGGATTGCTAATACTTTAGAGCAGAGTTTGGCTGTCATGTATTTAGCCTAGTCAAAGTACACAAAATATCCGTGAAATGCCGCAAAAAATACAAAAAACTTTTTATTTGAAACCTTTTCTTGTATCTGCATTTTCCACAAAGATACATACGATTGCTCCTTCATTTAACCTTCATTTTGTTGACCCCACTTCATGTTTATTATTGTTTCAATAACAGACTCTATTTTTAATGTAATTTGTTGAAATTTTTGTTATTAATATTTTATTATTGTTGTTGTTGTTGTTATTACGCGGCGGCGCGTATGAGCCGCTCTCTCAGCTGCTTTTTCACCTTTATTTGTGCTCCCTTCTCTTTCTTACCTGAGCCATAGGTTTGTTTTTTTGTATCGCGATCATCCTTAATAGGTTCATTATAAAGTTCACAAACTTTTAGATAATATCATAAACACTATAATAAGTTGTAGAAGGTTTGCTGAAAGATGTCTAATTTAAGTGTTTATTGTGAATAATTGTTTATTATTTAAAAAATTTGATATTTATGGAAAAACTGTATAGTAGTTTCGAAAGTAGACACTTCAAAGTAATTGGTGGTGAAGTTTCATTGTATTATATTAATTTCGAAAAAAGATATAATTGAATGAAGTCTAAAAAACAAGAAAAATTTAGCATGCAAAAAACCCTATTTTTAAGAAGCATTTGTTCAAAATTCGAAATATTGATAGCTTTGCTTTTAAAATGATAATGTTTTATGCTCATTTGCAATGCTAAATCTAGAAGGAATTATCGCTGGGATAAGTATTAAGTAAATTGGAATTATAATTGTTTTTTGACTTTTTAGCTCTAGTTTTTATAAATAAACTGATTTTACAGTTAAAAAATCCACTTTTTCAAACTTGACAGTATTTCTATCTGGAAGCTGAGATCTTTATTTTCATTTTAAACGTGTTTACTTATTTTTTCAGAATGTTATAAGCCCAAAATCATTAACGTTTAAGTCGAGCGGTTAATAAATTTGGCTCCCACCTCTCCCACCTGTCAAAATTGTCACACAGTGATCACAGTGAAACACATCTTACTGGAATGTCCAATGTATGACACAGCAAAAAAAACTTACAAATTAAGTTCCAACCTAAAAAGTATACTCTCATCAAATGAAAATGAAGTTCTTGGCTATGTAGAAGACATTAAACTAAAATCAAAAATTTAAAAAAACTGCTATAATTATTTATATCTTTTATTCTTATACAATGAAATTGTAAAATTGTAACTATTACTATAAAATTGTATTGTCTCCCCCGCTAATAACTCATAGAAGTTGATGCGGGGTAAATAAATGTTTTTTGAAATAAAAAGAAAAAAAAAATTGGCTCCTGGGCCGTTCGCGAATTGACGAATTGACTAGCACTGACATTAATTTTACCTCGTAAACTTTTCAATTTACAGAAAAACTTTCCAGATGAAACTTGTAGATAAATGTATCAGCTACAATTTTTGATTTCAAATATTTTTCTGTATTTCCATCATTTGAACAATTACAGTGAAAAAACTAAACAATAAAAATTTACTCAGCGATTTTCCGGAAAATTGCATGCCTAGCATCGTAAATTTTTTCTCATGTTGAACACAACCCTTTTGAATTCTCAATTTTAGATTTTCGAGTATTTTTTCGTGAGGTTTTATGTGTACATAAAGCTATGTCAGTCTAAATTCTCACCTCAAGTTGATTTAAAGCTCCACACTATGTAATGTACCTATTGTCGAATAACGGTAGAAAAAAGAAAAAATATTCTATTCACGCTAACTGACGTTAGTGATAAGAAGTATTTGATTAAACAAGACTCCGTGTCATAATATGAAAGGTTGTTTGAAGTCGACACAAAGGATAAACTAAAATTAAAAATAATTAATAAACTTAAGGTTGTAGCATTGTTGAAGCCATTGTTTACGAATATGAACACCGAGCTCTACTCAATTGTTCAGAACCTAATGAACTTTCGACATCAGCTGGTTATTGCTTCACAAACAAATGGAATTGTAGTGAAAATAATACATAGACGTCTCTAACAAAACTTTATGAAAAGAGAGTACTTTATTCACGTAAAAAGTATTGGAGAATCGAAAAATTGTGCTAAAATTTCTATTTCGCCAGTGGTGTAGAATTTGGGAACGATTAATGTGTCACTTGCCCCTTTCGTACGCCTCTGGTAGTAGCCAGAAACATTTGTTCAATATAATTTAGTGGGGGGTACAGTGTCTACACTTCCTGCCAAATATAAAATGAATACGTTAAACAGTTTTAAAGTACTGAGCACAACTAGTTTTTGTATTTTCAAACAAAACACCCTGTAACTAAGTAAGCACTTACATTTTATTTATGTGTTTTGGGTTAAATCTTCATAATTTGAAGTCAGGATTCTACTATTAAAATATTCCTAAACAGTAATGAATACCCTGTGTATTTGTGGTTGTGGATCGTGAAGATCATTATTTTGTTCTCTGGAACGGTACAACCAATAGGTTGAGGTTCAAAGAACTGGAAACATTGACTGGGAGTTAGTTTAAATTGTTTATGTGCCACACTGTCTGGGTTAACTAGGACAAACAATCAGGACCAGAAAAGGACAATTGTTGTAGAAGCATAATTTATATTCGATAAAGTTGAAAGAAGTAACAGTTTGTGAAAGTAGTTTTCTCATTATATTCATAAGGGTTGAAATATAAGTATTTTCCAGAAAATTAATGAGATAAAAATAACAGAAAACACCTGTATTCCAGGTCGTGAATCTCCGTCCCGACGTCTATTTTATGCAAATTACGGAGCCACTTAATTTTAAGCAATTAATCTGGAAGTTCAAGAAAAAACCAAACTCGTACATTTTTTTCCGCTAAATTTATTTTCTACGGTCACAATCTGAAAGGGAGGGCGGACAAAAAAATTAAAACTCTCTCTGATTCGGTATATATTAATTAGTTGAATAAATTAGTGAGGTAAGCCGCTTTATCTTTTTTAAAGTAGTGAATTTTAACTGTAATTTGAGGAGAGTTGAAAGGTTCAAAGTAGCTCATCATTTTTAATTTTCGAAAGGTTTCTGGATTAAAATCTTTACAATTAAAAAAAATCATACAGGATGATTTTAAGAAGCTTATTTGTCATTTCTGTATGTTAAATAGTGTCGGAACATTTTTTGTCCCTGAATTTTTGGAAACTTGATCGAATCAATGGAGTAAAGATTTTCATGAGACAGAAACTAATTCGAAAATGCTCGAATCGAGTCAAAACTTTTTTGTTAGCAAAGTTGTTGATTTCTCGATAATACAAGTTTGTTTGAGTGGCAATTGGCACAAAACGGGTATTTCTTCATGTTTTTGGACAAATGCGAGTTCGCCAACATTGTAATGAGAAGAAATTTATTTTCCCAGCTTGTAGAGTCTCTACTATGCACTTAATAAAATTGACGCTATCGTAAATGCGCTTATATAGATAGGAATTGGATAAATTAACAGTATTTCACTATATACCCCACTATAAACGCTTAAAAATACATATTTTCAAACGAGTTCTAGTTTCACGTACCGGATGATCAGTTTAGGGTAGCGAGCGGCCATATCTAATAAGATATTGGTCGTATATATTTAGAAAAAAAAAATTCATGATAAAGGTCGCCAAGAGAAATTGCTGGAAATTATTTTTCGAGTTTGTCAAACGTCCGCTAGAGGGCGTAACAACCAACACTAAGTAGAAAAATTGGATTTTTATAGAATTTTGCCTAATGAAAGTATATCGATTTCCATTTCCCATTTCCATATTTACTGACAATCCACCTACACTTTTTGACTGAAATGTTTTGTTCTATCTATCAAAATAAAGTGGTGGGGGAAGTTCAATTGTTTTTTTAAACAAACCAAGATTTCTCCCGTTTCGCTTGACCGATTTTAACAAATTTGGGCTCATATGGAAGAGCATAATTTACACTACAAAACGCTTCGACCTATACGACCTATACGACCAATATCTTATGAGATATGGCCGCTTGCTACCCTTAACTGATCACCCGGTACAAAATTATTTTGAATTCATCTTTGAAAGCACAATTTCTTCGTTTTCGATAATTGAACAGATACATCAAACACATTAGAAAATGGATACAGTCGAAGTAGAGTCAGTAAAAGGATCGTTTATTCCTTTCAACTGCAAAAATATGAAAAAGCCAAACAGAAACATCAACTTTTTGTAGTCGAAGAAAATTATCTGAAACTTAATACTGTAATGGACTCATTCAGTTGATGAAAGTGTCGCATTATGTTATCCCAATGTTACAATAAACATAAATTTAGCTTATAACTTGAAACGACTGTCCGAACATTTCACATTTTGTTTGCTTGTATACAAAAATACTATTCCGGATCACTTTTTTTCATAAAACTTCACTCAATCCCTTATTTTCAAAGTGGAAACGTCAACAAAACAACTTTTTCACAAGTCAACGGAAAACATTTTAAATAAATTTTATCTAAAATCTTAGACTTTTGAGTTGTCTGTAGATATTTGTTGATATCGTTGAACATTGTTCATTGAAGTATGATTTTGTGAAGTGAATTGAGACATTGTATCTGTGAGTCTTAACTATCCATGCATAAAATATATAACTGAAGAGTTTTCGTGAATTGATGAAGGTTTCTAATACCAGTTTAACACATGTTTGTTTTGGAAACGTTAGATACAGCTTACTGAAGTCTGAAAATTCAATCAACCACGTTAAAAATTGTGTGAATATTTCCCGTATACATTTGAGAAATATAAATACTGGAATTGATCACGCCCATAAAAGTTAATCTTCACTAACCAAACTACTAAATTCAGGTGCTAGTACATAATTGTTGTGGTTATGGTGCTTTTTCGAATGACTACTTAATTCCAGTGGTAGTACATAATTGTTGTGGTTATGATGTTAACTTCGAATATTCTTGAGTTCATTGATCGCTGTTTTTTCGGTTACTTTTGAGAGCTATACCTACCTGCATCTTCAACAAAACTAACTAATCAAGTCTAATCCTAATCCTTTGGTTTATACAAGTTGGAACAAGAGTGGTTCTCTCAAAAACATAATTGACATAAAATATGCATTGAGTTGTTGAATTTATCATGCATTTGGTGGTAAAAATATGTCACTTGTATTGAATATCCCGACTGGACTATACAATCTCAGCTGGTCTCTCTAAAAATATGGAGCACTAGATATTCATTTTATAGCTATTGATATGAGGAAGTGACGTTTCGCTAAAAGCTCTATTATCTAGGGGATGGATGCTTGAAAGGATTTCAAAAATTGAAACTACGGAAGTGGAAATTGGAATTTTTATTTCCTAATGACTGAAAATCCTTCAGGAAATTACGAGTACGACAAAAAATAAACTTTTTCCAACGCACAACTGAGCTGAAATTGAAATGAAATCACGTACGGCTTCTTTTTTCTTTATATAAAGTTAAATAGAACTGACCGTTCCATAGAAATGAGTTCATAAAATTTTTCCGTTCTCTTTTGTAGTGTACTTCTTTACTCATTGTTTATTTCACGTTGTAAATAGAAAATTCGAAAGTTATAACTGCATTATTAGAATCGTGAATTTCATTAATTAACCGTATTTGAAAAATTTTTGAACTTCATTGACATACAGCCAATCAACTATTTTCTGTTACCAAAACTGGAGATTTTTGAAGGGAATAGCGAATGGAAATAGTTTATTGTGCAAAAAGTTGAGAATTTACTCACGAGTGTGGAAGTTTGTGGCACGAGCCCGAAGGACAAGTGACGCAAACACAAGTGTAAGTGAAGTACTTTCCCCACATGTTGCACACTATACTTTTCCCACAACTACACAAATTTAAAGAATACAAGTAAAGTAAAAATATTTATTTTTACGGTTCGTAAAACAAAAATAACACTAAGGTATCCTATCTTCAAACTGTTGAATAGTTTTAGTCAAAATTATAGTTGATGGTGAAATTTGTACAATTTTGTATGGTCATACCCGGGACGTCATTTCTTTTCATTAAATTCTCTGCTATTTGAAGCTACCTTCTCGAATTTAAAAACTTCTAATAAAATCTGACAGTTTTGTGACAACTAAGTAGGTATAAGATGACAGTAGCATACTAAGTTTTTAACGGTTTCATTTAATTCTCTATATAAATATATGTGGCGTGGTCAGAGTGCCGTGAGAAATAATATTTCTCGCAGTATGAGCAATATTTGGTTTTGAAATTAAGTGAGCTATGAGAAATACGCCACCTTTTACAGCAGTTGTAGGAAAATCTATTAACTGGTCAATTTTCATGTATGAAACTACAATTTTTGGATAATAAAGTTCTCCTGTTCCTTCAACTTCTTACGGCTAATAACCTATAGTCTGATCGTTTTGAATGGGAGCTCAAATTTTCATTTCACTAGACTATTGCTACATCTTACGAATCCTTACAAAAGAAATCAAATGTCCAAATATTTCATCTTTTTCTATTTTTTGTTGTCCGTTTTGAGGAGGGTTGCGCCCAAAAAAATAACAGGATGTAATTAGACGAGAATTGTGTTATTCGCGAACAGGACATGTTTTCATTGTCCTGTCTTCGTTATAGAGAAGTTTAAACGTCATCTACGACACAATTAACTGTCAAATTTTATATAACAGTTACATTGAAGCTTCTGGATAATACTTTTTTAATACAGTGCTTAAAAGTCCAACTTTTATAAAAAAAAGCCTTATTGCTATATACAGATTGCGAAGAGTCTATTCGAGCCATAAGATTTACACAAGTACGACAGGGAAATCTACTTAAAAAAGGGAGGAGAATAATTGTGTTCAGTCAGCTGTTGCCAAATGTATTTATCTATAAAAGTCATTCCCAAATTTTATCGGCAACAATGTTAAATATCAATAATGGTTAAATCGAAAGCAGTGTATAGATTTTATTTATTGCAGTTTGTAATTTGCTTAATTTTTTTCCTGAACTTTATTATTTTATTCTAATTTGTGTTGATCTCACTTATTTTGCAAAAGTCAATAATATTACCAATCTGGATTTTCTCCCACTAAATACGGCGTTATCCCGTATTAAGATTTAAATACAAAATAAGATAATTATTCCTCAGAAAGTACCAAACATTTCAAACTGGCAACACTGTTTTCATATCAGATTGGTAGCTGGAACTGAAAACACGCCAAGCGCTGACTGCGAACAATTATTCTTCTCTCTCTTTCAAGTAGTTTTGCTCATATTCTCCTTGTCGTACTTGTGTCAATCGTATGGCTCGAATAGACTCTTCGCGATCTGTATATATTTGCTTCTTTCTCTTTCTAATGAAAACATGCTAAACTAAATTTGTTGTTCAAGGATATACGGAGTATAAATATGATTAATTCATCTGAAAACTTCACTAGGTAACTTTAAAAATTCACATACCTCTTGAAAAATCTAATCAATCATATCATTTTTCATATTTTCAAACCCTTTCAAGAGTTTCTGGCTTTTATAAACGCGTTTCGGTGCAACGTGGGGTAGTTGAAATGTACGAACGTGTTATTTGAAAAGTTTTTATACAGTTTTGCAGTAAAATTTGAATTCCAGCTAGCCTACTGCTTTTATAAAGTATATTTCTATGTATTTATAGTGTATAAATCGCCCATATTTCTTTGTAGTCTCAAATATATGGTCCATAAAAAAAGGAAAAGCTAGTTTTGGCAGCAAAAGCAAAGCAATAAAACTGCATGTTCATCACCTATTACTCAATACTTTTGATCTTGTAAACCCAAAGGGATTTAAAATAAAATCTTAGAAAACATTTCTTCGTAAAATAAACTAGCACAGCTTGAAATTAACCTACTCGTATTTGATCGAGTGCTCTCCAGCTAGCATTTAGTTCAATTCGCTATAGCAATATACTGATTGATTATTCAATTCTAATTAAATGGCTGTTAACGTGCCAATGATAATCTGTAAATCACCGTTGGATATAATAACCTATTAATTTGCGTGCTCTTTAGTAGAAAACAATGTTTTGACTAATTAATACCAGCATTAAATTATGAATAATATACAGAAACGCAATTGTCAGATAAGTATCTACATTATTTCTGCGTTTCTTGAATTAAATAGATTATTTCTGAGAGGGCTCAAGTGCTATTTAGTCCATATTATATATTAATTATTGTGTCAAACCTTATTATTTCCTGCTCTTTTTATGACCCTTTGATTGGGATTTTGGATACGTAGTTGCATCACAATACATTAAGAGCAAAATATCTTTTTTGCCTATATTAAACTAATTGCATATTTTTCATTTAAAGCATTCTTATACCGTGGGCCACCCAATAACAAAGAGGGATTTATGAACTCACTCATCACTGACTCTCCTACCACTCTTCAAAGGAATTATCCTTCACGGCCTAAGGCACAGGTGTACGCAATAAAAGGCCAAACCTCTTCCCTCTGTTACAAAAAGTCCAAAAAGGCAGACTCTCTTCTCAAAAAAGCCACCTAACGCCCTTCAAGTTTCCTAATAACTGGAGTCTAGGAAATTCTAGAGATAACATGGGTGATTATGATGAATGTAATCCCATCCTAACGTGGGGGGCCAGAACCCTTTTGCGGTATCACCTCCAATGTAATATTGAAAGAAATAAGCGAAGGTGTGAAAAGAGATCTGACCATTGAAAAGATCTATTAGGTTTTGGACAATCAAAAACTCTGTTGGGTAACTGAATAGCCTATACAAAGTACTCATAAAACCTCACAAAAAATACAAAAAAATTGAAAATTCAAAATAAAGTATTTAAAAGGGTTGTGTTTAACAAGATTAAAACTTTACTATGCTAGGCATGCAATTTTCCGGAGAATCGTTAAGTAGATTAAGTAAAATTGTAACTGATACATTCATCCACAAATTATACCTAAAAAGTTTTTCTGTGAATTGAGAGGTTTACGAGATAAAATTGATTTCAATGCTAGTTAATTTGTGGTTAGGCGCGAACATAAAAGTTGAGA